>LPNX010738621.1:203599-404323 GCA_001517045.1 Pseudotsuga menziesii
TAAGCCCCTAGGGCTTGGTATGCCAAGATAGATAGCTTCTTGCTATATATGAATTTTTTTCGGTGCAAATCAGATTCGAATGTCTATATGAAGGTAATTAATGGTTCATTAATGATCATTGTATTATATGTTGATGACCTCCTCATTACAGGAAGCTCACAGGCTGAGATTGCTTTCCTAAAAGGAGCTATGAACCAAGCCTTCTCCATGACAGATTTGGGGCTCTTAAGTCAATTTCTGGGGCTTGAGATTGCTCAAACCAAAGCTGGAATCAAGGTGCACCAGTAAAAATATGCCTTGGATTTTCTGATCAAATTTAGAATGCAAGATTGCAAAGAAAGAAAAACTCCTTTCCTTTCAGGAGTGAAGCTGGAGGAAGATGATTCTCCACTGATGGTAAACAACACTCTGTATGGACAGTTGATTGGATGTTTATTGTATTTGACACATACTCGACCTGATATTTGTTATGCAGTCAGTGTTGCTTCTAGATTCATGGATCAGCCCCATGAGATCCATTGGAAAGCAGCAAAGAGGATCCTTAGCTTTGTTCAGGGAACAAGGACACATGGGATTTTATATAAGGCCAATTCTGACCTTGAGTTAATTGGTTTTACTGATAGTGATTGGGAAGGTGATAGCACTGATAGGAAGTCCACTTCAGGTTATGTGTTCATGCTTGCAGAAGGGCCAATCAGCTGGTCAAGCAAGAAACAGAGTGCCATTGCACTCTCATCTACAGAAGCTGAGTACAGAGGAGTTGTCAATGCAGCAACTCTGTGTTTATGGTTGCAGGGTTTACTTGAAGAATGTGGTTTTGAACCTGAGTACTCAACTACCATCTACTGTGATAACCAGAGTACCATTCGAATCTGCAAAGATCCATTTCAGAAGCAGAGAACCAGACACATTGAGATTCACATGCACTACATCAGAGAGCTTGTGCATGATGGCACCATTCACCTACTCTTCTGTTCATCTTCAGAACAAGTAGCTGATATCTTCACCAAAGCATTTTGTGAGAAGACCTTCAGCAATCTCAAATCGCTACTGGGGATTACTGATCATGCTGTCAAAGCATGAGTGGAGACAATATTCTACGATTTTGTTTTATAGTCCATGTTTAAGGGAGGATTTTCCCAAGTTGGTTTTGCCTCTTTCCTTGGTTGTATGGACATTGCAGTATGTAAAGGGTGACTAAGCCTTGTTGCTAGGCCCTATATTTTGATTTATTACTCATAAAGTCAGGATTAAGGGGGGGTGTTAGAATAATCAACCCATAGTATTTACCCACTTAGACATTAATTCATTTATTTTGTCTTATTTGCCTAGTCCATGAGTCCTACCATGTGCAAGTTGCTAATTGCCTATCCATAGAGGTAAAACTTGCCATTATTGACTCATGTAGTTCTTGGGAAAGCCTTAGGAATCAAATCTACTTTATTCCTGGCCTCCTAGGCACCCATCTTCTTTTTCTGCTTTATACCCTGCTTTTTCAGTGTTTTAAGGAACATAGGAAAGCAAGACTAGGTGAGGTGAATCTGCTTTGTTGCCTCTTCCTCCTCCACTCTTTCCTCCATGAAAAATCATGTATGAGCTGCCATTTGCCCACTCTTTAGCTTGCCTATGTGCCCTTGCTAATTCGTGGGGTCCTTGATAGATTTGGGATCAGCTTTTTACCCCTATGGGGGATTTGCCTATTTTGGGTAAGCCTGCTTTATGCTAGATTTGGATGCTTCCTTATGCATTTGATTTGCTCATGTATTCTATATATTCAGCAGCCTATGTTATTATAGGGTTGGATATTGTACACTCAGTTAATATAATTTTGTGTTACAACTCCATATTCAGTCTCCATTGTTGATAATTTTGCATGATCAATTGTTAATTGTTGTGGGTGAAATTAATCTACTGCAGGCCTGAATTTCTACAAATATAAAACTTTTTTTGCAAAATTGGGGCATGTGACAGATCCGAATGCAAGTGATAAAATCTCAAAACCATAATTTCTATCGAGACAAGATTCAGAAAGGTTCCCTATTCCAAACCATGTCATGTCTAATTAATACTTTTCAACAGGGGTAACCCCTATTTTTTGCACATGGAAATTCCACCTTGCCAACACCAACATGAGAATTTATATGTATTAGTACAACTTAAATAATGTTTGTATGCAACAAATAATACCCAATTTTAATGATTGTAGGTACCATGAAATAGGTACTTGTCTAATCTATCTTCCTCAAGTGAGGAAGATAGACTAGAAGAGGTTGAAAGCGAGTCGTCTAATACAAGATCTAATAGGTCGAGATCCACTATATGTGAAAAGGTAAGGATAAAATTTCATAGATGCATGGAACTTTTGTTTCTGAAGGAGGATCATATGGTTATGATAATGAGTGCATAGATGACATTGGGTTTCCCCTGAGTTATAAACATCTTGTTAAACGATGGCTAGCCAAGGAGTTACCCCAAGTTGAAATGGATTTCTTCCTCAATGGGAGGACATGTTGCATTACTGCATCCTTTTTACATTAACTAGGGATAATTTCCATGGATGGCATAAAGATGTCATATTGCACTGAAATTGAATTGATGGAGTATGTCAGTCCATGCTATAAATACAGTGAATGGTTTTTGTTAGTCTGATATACGCAAAGTATGCACACATATGGACTCGCAACAAATTATTTTCAACCACTCGACAACAATATGAAAAAAGGAGCAACTTTGTATATTGATGGAAGGCCAAAAGCTTCAGGAAATATCACAGGATTTATAAATATCACATGACCAGTGTCAACACATAAGCTAACCAATTTCCTATTTGAGGGGCGTGAAGGAAATCGTGTATTCGTATGTGCAACAAAAACAATAGTTGTAGGTGAAAAGTTGTTGATCGATTAGGGTTTGAATTGAACAAATGCAGGGGTTACTATTATGGGGGTAAGTTTCTTATACAACTTTTAACTCATCCTTTGATCAATGACTTGTTATTTTTCTCTTGCATCAAGTTTATTTATGTCATGCTTTTTATATTATACACATGGTTAATTATGTCATTCTTTTCATTAATCACGTTTAAGAGACATTGTTATATATGTAATTTTCATTTTTAATATGTCTTAATTCCTATATTGTGGCAGGGTGATCATGGCCATATGCCACAAGCTGGTTGTGGAAAGTCACCAATGGTGATGGACAAGGTAAATGTTAGTTTAATAGTACCTAATAGCATCAACGTAATAGTAACCACAATTCATGATTATATTACATATGCTAACATTTGCCCTTTTTTTTGCTATTGAGCTCGATATTTCAATATGATATGATTCTAATTGTATTGTGACAGGGGGTCAGTACTATGAGCTCAGCTAGAGCTTCTGAACATGTAAAGTTGACTCTCATAGTAGCATTGAATTTTTTTTATATCAATCAAGTTTATTATACATGGTTCAATTTTTAGTTATGGATATGAATATGTCTTTCTTATTGTATTGTGGTAGGGTGACCGTGGGAAGGAAGCAATGCTATCCCATCAAGTAAATGATAGCGTAAAAGTACCTAAACATGATTATAGTACGTTTTTTTGTTATTATATGCATTATATATTTTTTATGCTCATTTTTTATTTACGTTTGTAGAGCACACCGCATCAAGATGATGATGTGGTCAATGAGGAAGACATATATTATTCAACCAAGCCAATGGATACTGTGAAATGGGATTTGAGAAAGCACAATCAAGGCCTTCTTGATATGATTTTAATCTATCCAGTGACTGAAGAAATAAAAGCACAAACTGAATAATTGAATGAAAAGATAATAAGATACAGGGTAAGGGGCTTTTAATCAAGTTTTTATGAAGTACATATATTTATTTAAGTTATTTTAGTTCTTCTTTTTTATATGTTCTAATCAATTGAAATTTTATTCTATAGTGTTTTTTGGGGCCAAAAATAAGGGAACAAGTACAGGATGAACAAGATGGTATAGTTAGTAGCGATGCTTCAACACTTGCTAAATCTAACGTACCAATGGTGCTATTTTCCTCTCCTGTACAAGAATGCACTTTAGATGCCACACCCTCAACTGATGTTGGAGGTGAAGATGGCCCTTCAAACATTGCTACTCCACATGATTTTAGAGAGGATGGTGGCATCGATAGTGGTAGTTTGTATTTTGGCTCCATGCATGTGGTTTGCAAGGGATCATCGCCAGTTAGCTTCTTGGTGGATGTTGATTTTATTCCAATCAAGATACCAAATATTGCAGGTATTATTTAATGTATTATGTGTTTTTATTCATGTAATTTAAAGCTACCATAACTCAAACTAGTTTTAATTAATGATCATATGTTTTTTGAGGGAAATAATGTCTTTTATAAGAACATGCATGAAAATGCATTGAATATTTGTGGGCCCACCATTCGTACAAGGTGGAATGCCCAAAATGAAAAATTGAAAGATGATTTGATGAACCACATGGTCAACTTGTTTGGTGAAACCTTCAACAAAAAATGTGTCACCGCAGCAACTGGGTTAAATTTGAAATATTTCACAGCCGATTATAGGGACAATTTGCAAAATAACCGCAGGTATGAGAAACCTATGATGGTTCGAGAGAAGGAGTGGAAGGTGTTCATCAAGGATGAAAATGAGAAGGCCTTGAGAAAACAAGGAAACACTAAGCCAATCGGTTCAAGAAGGTATGGCACGTATTATATTCTTTTTTCTAACTTTTAAATATATTCAAGTTGCAATATCTAATGTATTTGCAACCTTTCATAGGATCTCTAATACATCTAAAGAAAAAATGGCACGATTGGAACAACATTGGAAGCATAGACTGGGCCAGCGTGGATATCATAATATAAGGGCACGGATTGTAAGAATAATTTGACCATTATTTGTAGTCAACAATTAATTGTTTTTTCTAACTGTATTTAACAATTAATTGATTTATGACAAACACTTTAGATGGGGTTATGCATTGCAGGGAATTTATTTTCAACAGGAAGCCACTAATGAAGACCTGAAGCTTAGCTTTAAGTTTGGTTTTCAGTATGTGTTGGAACATTAAAAAAATTTGGGGAAAACCCTAGCTTCCCCATTTATTTACTCAGAGGTAAATAAAATCAATAAGGACATCATTATAATGAACTAGCGTAATCTATCCATGAATGATTACATTGAAAATTGAATGTCTTTTTTCTTTTCAGGGTGACACATACAAAAGAAGCGAGGGTAGCAGTACTTAACTGGTAGCACGCGATGGTGGTGAGATTCCTATGCATTTAGGTATGTATGCTATAAAACAGATGTATTCAATATAATTTTACTTGGCTACTCATCTGGATGAGGAACAAATGGCAGAGCCAATGACCACTCCAATTGACTCGGGTACTCAACCTATAGGTAAAGATAAATGTAATGAAATTGAAAATAATGAAAAATGTATATCAATAATAACTTTTCACTTATATCTATATAACTGTCGTAGTTTTTGCAGATGATGCGCCAGTCCATCTAGCTCCACCCCTCCTAATCGATATACTAGAAGTATGGTGTGGGGGTGCATATCCACAAAATGAATAGAAAAAGAGGGCACACCAATCACAATGGGGCAAGACACCTAATATGAAGGCCCCCTCTTAGAATTTATGAGAAAAAAACAAAAACATAGAAAAATGTAGTTGTAAGCATTTAAAATGTGTATTTGACTGAGTGAACTCATGAACTAATTTTAGTTTGGTAACAAGTTTATTGAACTAATCGTTGCATGGTGATATTTTAGAATTGAGGTTTCACATCTGTATGTTATTGTGTAGATCATATGTGTGAATATGTGTGAATATATGTTGAGAAAATTTTATATGTTCCTGGTCTAAAGAAGAATGGTATTTCAGTGATAGTTTTAGAAGACGAGGCATTCTCTATATCTTTCTCAGAAGGAAAAGTTTTGATATCGTCTAAAGGAAATCCATTCATTAAGAATGGAAGATAAGGATGCCCCCTCTCCTAATCAGTTATTGCTAGGTTGCTTCTTAAGGGACTGTCCACCCCTTCACAAGGTCCCTAGTACCTAACCCTTAAGAGTAGTGTTAAGGACAAAAGGATTGTACCATCCATTTGGACCTTCCCCCTTATACAGTGATGACAAAAATATATATAAAACTATGTACCTTGAGAGAGATAAAATTGTTTGGTCTTAATTGAATGATTGTCCACCTTTACGGTTCACCTTGATCTTGTGGTTGTTGATTTTTTGTCCTATTCTTACTGGTCCTAGCACTCTTACACCTTTGACTATGATGAATCCTTCTTTATGGAGTGTATTTACTTAATGGTTTATTAAATACCATAGGTCCATGTATTTTTATGGTTACGTTATGTTAGTATTGAACTATTTACCTTATGATGGACCACTACACTTTCATCACCATTTACTTTTGGACCACATAATTTTTTATTTATTTTTTTTATGAGTTTTTATTTTTATTTTGTGGACCACGTTACTTTTGTCTTATCCTAAGTTAAAATAAGTGCTTCAATCACCTATATAAACAAAATAATTATGTTGTTGCTTTACTACAGTTCATGTGTTTATTTTCATGGGTTGTCTTTGTTTTTCCTCCGTGATCTGTGATTTGTATAAGGGTTGTCTATATTTTTTCTCTACGATCTATGATTTGTGATTTTTATACAGGATGTTTATCATTCTCTTCATGGGATTGCTTTCATGATTTTTATTCATGGGTTTACCTTCATGGCCTAATCTTCACGGATCTACATTCATGTGTTATTATTTTTTTCGATGGTTGCCTGTGTTTTTTATTAGATAGGTTCTATGTCAAATGTCTACATCATTTTCCTCATGTTCTTGTCTGTCAGATTCACACCTATCCCAATGGCTGTCTTTTTTTTTTTTTTATCGGTTGTTCTTCCCCTTGCTTGTCTGTTGGATCCACATCACGTTATGACAGATCCAATCTCTTCCTATTTGTCGATTATCTTCTGCTAACCCTGATGCTCTGTTAGACTAGGATCTATGTTTGTGGGATTAGACTGAGTCTATCCCTGTGTTCCTTCTTGCTCCATGTGCTGAGTCAGTGAGTCTGAATTTATACTTCATAATTTTGAACACACCAGTGTATCTACACTAGTGCAACTTCTTATGATCACTTTCCCATATGGATTTTTATGATTATGCTACTACTTTGATTAAAGAACCTAAGGTCTGTTTGCTTCTACCTATCTCTCTCAAGATGCATATATGGTTTAACTAGTTTGACTTGTCCTTTTAGTGACAAGATCAAACTCAGAACTATATAAGTATTAGATCGACTCAACTAATGGTTATGATTCTTTAACTTAGTCATCTGTAGTTTATTTGAGATTTAATTTACTGCGCATGTTATTTATTATTTTTATGTACATCACATTTGATGAAACATCTCAATGATAAACTTTAATGCAGTGACCAACAGAGCATTAAAGTTAACGCAGTGACCAGCAAAGCGTTAAGTTGAAAGAGACGAAAGTTATGTTGTTAAATTTTATTACAGTTTAAATTTTACCTAAGTTTGTATATGTTCATGTATTGAAGTTTATTACTGGTATTAAAACTCATCTAACCTGTAAAATTTAACAATAACTACTTCTCACTTAAAAATAAAATCTAAATTCATCTAAGAAGTGCCTACGAAACCAATTGCCAAATAATATGAGTTTATTGTGGTTTTCAGGCTGTTTGAGGGTTATTTATGCCCGGAGCTAATTTTAGGGTTCTTACTTTCTAGTAGGATGTTGCTAATACAAATATCCTTTTATTCCTAGGTCATCCCTCTTTCATGAAGTTGTTCTTCATCTCCAACACTAGCACATTGTGTTGTGGGTGTTTTTTCATTACCTTTGGTCCCCATAACTTCTCTTGTAATATTGATGGCTTGCATAAGTTTCATCTCAATGTTTACTAATAATGTAAATTTTATTCTTTTGCTGTAGAGATAATTTTTCATTCTACTTTATGACATGTTGGCCGAGATGCCTGAAGTTACATAGATAAATCGTGTTCCATATGCTCATGTACCTGTTATGAAATTTAAGTTCAAAGGGATTTCTATTGATTTGCTTTACGCCAGTGTTGCACCCCATATTTTTCCTAATGTGAGTGAAATTAATGATTAATCTGGTTGTCAAGTTTATATATTGTATGATATGCACATTGCTAGTGTTGAGAATCTACTGATAGATAATTTATTGGTTGTCAGTAGGGAAACAAGATATGTGAAGTAGGTGTTGAATGGTCATACCCTTTTCCATGATATTTAGTTAGTCCATTATCATGTATAATATTTCATTGACATTCAGTTGTTGGTCGATATAGGATATTGAGCTGAAAAAATAATAATTGGAGTGCTCTTTATGATCCTTACTCATTCTTCGAGGATTACAAAAATTATCTTTTTACCAAGATGATTTACATATATGGAGGGAGTACTAATTTTACATGTTTCTTTGAGGTGATTCTCCTTCAGCATGGCTCATTCAGTAGATCCATTTCAACCCTATATCCATGTGTAAATTGATTTGTTGTTGATGAGATGGTGCAATAATGATGATGCACTAGGTTAGTAGGCATCTGATGGATGAGGTGCATTCATGTGATAACTTTAGATGGTCTTATATTCAGATTAGGAAGGTGTAGTTCCCCCTGCATGGTGGTGCATGCATGTCACTATATTTAGGATGGCGTAGATCTCAAGAGATATTAATCACACTACATGAGAGGTTTTCCATTTTGGTTATGGCACATATCCCTTGGTAAGTTGACACATGCTTACATGCATTCACTCAACTTCAATAGGCATCCTATTCCAGGAAGTTTATCGATGAAGTTGGTCACACTCTCCTAGGCACATTGGGGTTAAGGTATTTTCTCTTCATAATAGGCGCATCACTAGATTTCCCACATTTAATTGTAACCCAAGTCTTATGGTATTCTATAAAAGGAATATGGGGTGCTTCATTGAGGCATTAGACAGTGGAATTTTTAGATGTTGGTTTTGGAATTTTTAGATTTGCAGCTCCAAATTTGAGTTTGTACCTATGATTATCTGATTGTCATGTATGTAATCTGACATTCATATCGTTGTTTTTTTGATAAGAATAAATCAATGTTTACATTCTTATATTTAGGGATTTTGTGTTTTGTTTCTTTTGTTCTCTCTTTTTTCTTTTTTTTAAATTTATGAATGCATATTTTCCTACCATGTACTGAAAATAGTCCCTAATGATCATTCTAAGGCACAATGTATGAAGATGATCACTAACTTGGTACTTGAAATTAGGTTGGCTTGGTGTGCACTAAATTGGTTAGAGTTGATCATTAGTGTGTTAAATTGATTGACCTAGTCAACTTTGATCACCTAACTATTATGCAATGTCTCTCCTCTAAGATATGTCATTTGTTGATGTGGATTGATGCAGTGCTGCTAAGGTAGCACAATGAGCTAATATTGAGTTGGTGCTAATCATATCTTGTGTTGGGGATAAAAGTTTGATGTTCTTAAGATTTGGTGTTTTCCATGTGTGAGGGGTTACTTATGATGAAGGATGAATGTTGTTCATGTAGGAAGATAATCCAATAAGTTCTAATATTCTAGTGTGCTAAATTTTGGAAAAAGATTCATGGTCCAGAAGTGTGCAAATGAACGGATCAATAATTTAATCCAAGGAGAAATCATCCCCATTGTGTCAAGATTAGAAGTGATGGTTCCCGTCGTGTTATAAGGCTTAGATGAAGAAGTTGTCTCCAAGGAATTATATGTTTATCCTATGTCTTACCTTACCAATCACAAGGTTTTCATGTCACCGTTATTTGTACTATTCATTTTGGAGAATAGTGATTTATCCTCAATGACTACTAAGTGAGTTAGTTGGGATTGCCTAGCCTAATCATAACTTGATTATACGATCTAGAGAAAATCTCTCATTTCAAGTTGTTACCTACAATTTTGTATGGGTGTCCATGTGTGATTTTGATCACACTCTAAAAGGGGTGACATGTCATGATGAGATGATACCCTACCAGTGATGTTGTTCATGGAGCATATGGCTATTTGAAGCATGCTGGGTTAATTCTTAGTATGAGCAGCAGCAAAGGAAGCAATATGTCAAGGTCTAGGTGGTTTTTGAAAAATTACGAGTATAATTCCCACCGTAACTCAGTAGGAGAGTGATTCTAGGCACTTCTCAGCCCTCAAACAACCTCCTCATTTAATTCTAGGAATGATCTGAGGCCATTCTTCTGAACAACAGTCATAAACGAGCCTTAGAACATCACTGTTTGAGTCCTGCGCAAGGCTGTACTAGCAGTTCTCAGTACATAAATGGCCTTAATCTTGATTTTGAGAACATGAATGGCCCTATTTTCCAAGTCTGAGCTGATTTTTTATATGAAATGGGATAGAAAACAACATCGACAAACCATCCTGGGTGCAATATAGGGATATCCATGGCATCCCTAGGACTGAACAGATTTTTTGGAAATTTTAGACTCTCGAGGAGGATCTAGGGAGTTTCAAACCCGAGTCTAGCAATAAATCATCCTAAACATCAAAATTGGGCACATATCGGCATAAAGGCAGTAGACGTTTTGAATTCTGGGAATATTCTACTTAGAGAACTACAAATCCTTTGCTCCTGGGTATAGTTTATGTCTTATGCAGCCATGATTTGATAGTTCTAGGCAGATGGTGTCATTATAAGAAAATATATGAAGTACTTTTCTCACACAAATATGAGTTTGCAATCAGACCTGCAGTAGGGTAGTTCTATTCTTCAGTGGATGTTTTGTTTGATGGTAGTTCACTAAGGTATATTTAACTTGAAGAGGAGTTTCCCCTCTCCCTTTATGCCTTACAAATTTATCCTCAATTTATGGGACAATTTCATATTCTACAGAAGACTAGAACTATGGCATGTTTTCTTGTTGTCTTATTCTTAATTTCTTTGGTTTAGTTGTCTATAAAAAACATGATTCTCCTGAAAATGAAGTAGTTTTATTTGTTTTTCTTTTGAAAAGTTTTAATGAGTACACTCGTAGAAAGGTTCCACATAGCGAATGAATAGATCTAAAGGAACCTTTAAAATGAATAATACTCCTCAATAAGGCATAGAAATGTTGGACACTATCAAACCCTATTCTCCAAACTGGATTGATTTACGCAATGTGGCACATATAAGTTTGAAGAAACCTCCATAGTGTAGCACTCTCATCAAAGGATGGAATGAAGTGATTTTGGAGTCTTGGACTATTTCTCATGTTGCTACAAATACATTTCTAGAGCCTACATGTTGTAGGTTGAAAGTTCTACACCCAACAAGATAAAAGTTATGTGTAACAAAATGACTTAGGATAAACCTCAAACTGCAGTGACTACTTGATGTTCAAATGCTTTAGGTGACCAAATTTAGTTTTAAACCCTAAATGAGGTGTATCTCTTTAAAAACACCGAAATTATTTGGTGTTTCTCACTAATCACACAAGCTATAATACTTTGGTTGTTTTCTTATCATTTTTTCCTTTTCCAACCCTCTATTATTAAAACTATGTAATGGAAATGTGATAATGGGTATAAACTAATTGACATCAAGGCACCAAGTTATTTGTTAAATAGCATTTCAAATTCCATCAAATAGATCTAAAAATTATTAATAAACTGCTCCAGGTCAACCAACCATTCTAAGCACGAGTCTTTAAATAGGAAGTCCACTAAGAGGCCTGCAAACAATCATTTACAAATAAGTGATAATTATCACATGCCTGATCTGAATTCTTCAATACAATTGGATGAAGATTCTCCTGATGAATCCCCATCATCTGGATTTGTCACAAAACGCTATCCCGCTTGGCACAAGCAAGAAGTTGCAAGAAGAATGAGTTCTGATGCTTGTTTTCCGCTTCCATATGGAAGTAAAAATGGGACTATTCCTGGAAAAGTTCTAAATGCAGGAAATGAATTCTTCATTTCATACTAGATAACATTATATTCAGATTATGATCTGCATAGATAACTTAGATTAGGACGTTGTATATTGAAATAAGTTGGAGGAAAATACCCATTTTATTAGTAACATACTCTTTGACACAATTATATGGAAGCCTTAGCTAATGTTGTTCAATAAATAAAAGAAAACACAATTACTTTCAAAGTAGTAGGCTTGATTGTACCATTGTGGAAGCTACACATAACAAATATATTTCATGGTTCTACGTGGTACTTGTTCTTAACCTTTGTCGAGTAAGATGGGGAAGATTGACTGGATTAGAATAGATCATTACAAATTAGATATGGGTATTTTTCAAAAGCCAATAGATTTTCCAAGACATTTATTGGCAATCTGTGAAATTGTAGCTCATAAAGGCATGTACGTATTTTGATTTTGTATAAATTTGTTATTTTACTTTTTATTTTTTGATAGGTTGAAACTTTTCAAGGTTTCTCAGAACTTGTTTTTATTTCTACATTGTCTTGAATTGGCTGGAAGAGGTGAAGTTGACCTTTATCTAGCATTATAATCAGTGATGTTTGTGTCGTGTAGAGGTCATCTCAAACTGATAGAACTTAAACTATGCATAGATTGATTCTTCATGATAATTGGCGGGATACTGCAAACTTTATGAGTTTTATTGGAACCATTTTTATCCATCATTTTCCTATTGTAGCTCAAAAATAGCTCTCCCCTCCCCTCTATAAATTTGATGAAGTTGTTGAGAATTGGGATACCTTCCCTCCCATTGTCTTAAAAAGGCCTGTGGAGGTGAAATTGCTTTTGGTCAACTTGGTGATCTTTGATACTTGTGTTTTCTGGAGTCTGGACTCCATCATTTGCTACACTAACATAGATGCACCTTGGTTGGAAAGGTGTGTGAGGGATCAGGGCATATAGATATCTTATTGGAGAATATGATGGATGTTATTAATGCAAAAGAGCAGGACATAGAGGAAAGATTCTATCATGACAAGTGGGAAATAGTTACTAAAAGATAGAAGGAGATCATAAATCTATTGCATCTGCATCTTTTGACATCTACATTGAATTCTAGGTTCAATAATGTTGATATGCTTTTATTTCTAGCAAGAAAAGTATAAAAAAAGGACAAGAAGTAAATTGTAGTTGGAGACAAGAAAACCTTGATGAGCATGCTTTAAAATCACAGATTTACCAAATAATGAAGTCGATTGAATGGGGTGATCTTGAGACTTTATCTATTAGGCTTCTTTTCACGGGTCATCGTTTCATTATCAATTGAGAGGAAGTGGAATACTTATTAATTCATTCATGCAATGCACTGGATTGGAATCAAAGTAGGCCAAGGAGTTTGTATTTGTTCATAAATTCATTCCAACCCCCACCTTTTATTACATAAGACAACAAATTATAGGAAGGGGTCTACTAGGATGGGTGTGTCGAACCAAAATTACATGAGTTGCATGTCTTTGATTGCACTCAGCTTAATTTGGTAAAAAATTAAATGGTAACATAAGCTTCTACTAGTGGAGTATGCGCATCTGGATGTACCTCATCCTTCTACATCTCTTCTCACTATAAGATATTAACAATGTGGAACTTCAATACTCATATGAAGATAATGAATTTATTACATGATATTTTGAATGAGTGATGATATGTTTTGATATATAATATGTAAAGTGACAAGAATTATTTTTATGTATTGTTTACATATGATGGTTTAATATTAATATAAGCATTCAGCTATATTTCAAGAATTATAAATGCTCACACATATGTTACATGTTTTTTTTTATATGCATATCCAACCATATTGTATCCAATTTGTTCTCATATCTGTACATATATCTATCTATATCCTATTTACTTTAGCTTCTCACTAATAACTAGATGAATTATCATAGCTGACTTCTGTTAAGCATTTCATTACTAGCAATATATTAGGTCAGACTAACCTAAGCTTCTTGTTGGTTTTTCTTAAACTTTATGCTCATTTCCTTTATATCCAAATGAGGGCATAAAATATGCTCTATAGGCTGGAATGATTGTTACTGCATTTGTTTTATGGGAATGACCCATCTCCCGAAGGATACCACCTGGAAAAGTTCCTAGAAAATGACAAGAAATGGATGCCAACAAACTGTTCCTAGGGAGTGCTGGGCACCCTCTATGCAAGTTAATTAAATCTAACATACAGAGTGTTCTATATAAATTGTCAACCCAAGAAAGTCTCTTATTTCAAGGATAATATGCACTATATATGCTTCAAACACTAAGTAGCTGATGCTGTAAGTAAATGATCCTACTTTCATGTTCAGCCACACTCATCCCATAATCCACTTAATCTAATCTACTTTCTCAAGAATGCAATCACAAGTACCTCCTACAATTCTTAATCTAGGATTGAAATATTCAGGAAATAACATCTAAATTACTTTTGCAAAAAATAAAATCCCTGATTACCAAACCATCTAAATATCCATCCAACTATCCTGATTTAGTTATTCTAGAAATCCAAAGTACATGAGTTTAATTCATCTACTCTAGAAATTCAAAGTACAGGAATCGAATTCAGCTATTCTAGAAGTTAAAAGTATAGGAATGAAATTCTACAATTATAAATGCAAAGGAACAAACTGTAAAGATCTAAAGAAAATAGTAATGTTCAAGAACTAGGGATGAACAGTGTTGTCACAGCTATCACATAGTTGCATTAAAGACATTTAATCTATACAGTCGACTGACACACCACACCACTGTAGTTTTATAGGAGATGCAATTACTGATTATTCAAATGACACACTGTAAATCAATAACTATTGCAACTTACTATAAATAATTATCAGAAAATCACACAACAAAATAAATACGGTACCTAATTATCTCATCAATCCCTATGGGAATGCGGGCCCAACCATCACACAGAGATGCTGGAAGTAAAACACGTTAAAACACTGAGATATGAAGAATCACACTCCTTATATTTAAAAAAATGCTAGATGAACATGCAACCTTACTCACAGCTGATACAATAATTTGGTTAAAAGTTCAACCCCTGGCTCAGAATGGTTTCCCATATTTATGCAATTACAATCATAACCTCTTCCTACTATTATAGGGCATCCATAAAGATCTCTGATATTTAGGATTCCCTAATTACAATAAGTTGTTGCAGTCATGGAAAAAGGAGAGAAGAATATATAGGGAAGTTGTTATTCAAGCCAGAAATAATGATCATGATTGATTAAGAAGATCTTCTGCGGATTACAGCTACTTTTGAGTAGGGGCACACGGTTTCCTCCAAATCTGTCGCAATCTGTTGCAGCTACCCTTGTACAGCTCGCATGGACTAATACACTAGGACCGCGTTCTTTGGGCAAGGATGGAATGGATGGTGGTCAACTTTAGCAATGAATGTCCATCCCTCCTTTGGCATGTTCAACCCGCTACACCTATATTCTCTAAATATCGAAATATCTTTATAAAACCATCATATGTTAGCATAATTTAAGATGTAGAGCCCTGATTACCACAATCCTAAGCATTAATAAAATAAGACAATGATTAACCATACCTGTATGACTTAAGGGGCCAAGTCAGATAAAAACATCTGTTTAGCATGCATAATAGAGTAGGATGAGGCAAAAAGAGGTGGATAAGGGTGGTCAAAAAGGGGCCATTTCTAGGCCCAACATCTCCGCCCAACTGTCTTGTTGCATGTCCTTGTGCAACAACCTCCATTATTCTAAATCTAAATCTAGCATTATGCTTCGTTCATTTAGAGAAGAAAAGTTGTATGGGAATTCAGATGTTCCTTTTTTTCTACGAATCCCTTATGGACAACCCAATATCTTGAACACTTCTGCTCTTCTGCCCTTGTTAATGAGAAATCTTCCCTATACATTTTTGCTGGCAACCAGATGAGAGGAAATTTAAATTTTAGTCCCAACCAATTAACCCCACATTCCCTCATGCATCCAACATAACCCTCAATCCTGGAAAGTGCTTGTTTAAAATTCATGTAACAGTAGGGGTCCCTATTTCTAAGCATTGTGGAGGAAGCCTGCCATCTGTGCTGACTACCTTCCAAAGCTGTTCATTGATGCATGGAAATCTGGCTGGTACAAGTAGAAATAACCTTTCTTGAAGTTCCATTATATGTCGAGTTTGGAATGGACAAGAAAGTAGAATTTGATGTCGAGCAAGGAGAAGACAAGGATTCTGAGGTTCACTTTAGATCCAAATATTAGAGTGGGCCTCATTGTGAGAGAAAGTATGGAAATATCTTTCCCACTGAATGTGATTTCTCATAAAGGAGGAAAAATCCCTCAGCTGAACATCACCTGAGAAAGGAACATGATTATAATGGCGGTCTAAAGGACAAGCCATCTCATGCAAATAAAGGTCACACAGCAAATGTTGGTCCTCAAAATCACTTCCCAGAAATGTTTCCAGGAATTTCACCAAGGTTTCTCTTTCATATGATCTCCATTCTTTCATATCCCTCAGTTTAAATCAAATAAACTGCTCTAATAAAATCACAGGGTAAGAGGAGGATGGTACTACGATACCCAATAATTCTTGAGAAAGAGCATACATCTGGTGTTTTTCTTCCTGCATCAACTTCAACTTTTTCAACTGCCTTAGCTCCTTCTGTAGTTCTTCCCCACAGAGTTTCTGGGTCATGAGTTCTTCTGACCATTTTTCCTTCAATTCCCTAATGGTCTTTCTATGTTTAGCGAGGGAAACCATCCCTTATTGATATCTATCCACCTGACTCCTCCACTTCCTCACTTCTATTCTCGGGATCGAGAGTTCTTCTGTAAGATTTAGGATTTCTTCTTCTTCAAAATGTTTTTCCTCATTACTATCCAAATTGATAAAATTTTGAGGAAGTTGAGGCCATACCTTATCACCTGGTCTGCCACATTGAACATCCTGCACTTCTGAGATCACTTCAACGGGTGCTAGTTCTTGTGTAACAACATCCCTTCCTGGAATTTCTTCTGCAGCAAATTCAACCATAGGTAGTCATGAAACAACTTCTGGAGATGCTGGTTCTTGTGTAACAGCATCCTTTTTTTGGAGTTCTCCTATATAAAATCCAGTAGATGATTGTGAGGATGTTGGTTCTTGTGGGACAACTTCCTCCTGAATTTTAATATCCTTATCTACCTGATTATCAGCTGCAAGTTCAATAGTGGGATGCAAGGCTAATGGTTCTTCTGTAACAGATCCCTGCCCTTCTCTTTCTTCATGCTGCTAGGATTGTAGAGTGTATTTCATGTAGTTTTCAATATGGATCTGTTTCTCAAGGATTTCAGTGTCCCTCGAGGATTGTGATTGCATTTGTTCATCCTCTCCTAAATCCAAATCAGGAATGATATCCATTCTAGGGTTGGATTCTTGTTGCATCCTAAGAGTCTCCATAGAAATTTCCAGGGATGTTGGTTCTTGTGTATCAACATCTTGGTTTACTTCCTCATCTTCCTGTTGTTGGGATTCCATTTCTATTATCTCTATGTCATGCGATAGTTTAGGAGTCATAGTGCAAATTTCTTTATTAAATTCCAGAATGTTTTCAATCCTTGGTTCTTCTTCCCCCATTTGGGTGGCAACTTGAACAAGAATATTCAAGGATACTATTTCTTGTGTATCAGCGTCCTGTTCGACCTCATCATCATTCTATTGTTGGGGTTCCATCTCTATTGGTTATGTTCCCTGAGAAGTTTCAAGGGTCACAGTGCAAACTTCTTCAACAAAATTAGGAATAACCTCATCCTCTCGTTCATCTATCCAAATTTGGGTGGAAATTTCAACAGGAATATTCAGAGATACTGGTTCTTGTGTATCAGCATCTTATTCATCTGCTACTTCATTTTGCTGGAGTCTCTCTTGGGGAGCCTCACCATCCTTCCAATCAGGTTGTCCCTGTTCATCCACAGCTGTAGATATGGGTTGTTGTGTCACAAAGGCATGAACTATGACCTTGTAAACTAACTGCTTAAATATTTCTCCACAATCAACACAAACCACTCTTTCTTCCTCATCACCAACCTCAGCAGGAGTTGATCCTTCTAATTGGTCTACAACTTCAACCAATGTGTGTAGCTTCCTTTCACTCTGTTTCCTACATGCTTCCTTCCAATTTTATAGTTCCTTCTAGAGTGATTGTACTTCCTCCTTTAATAGCCCATTTTCATATAGAAGTTCTTCAATTTGAGGTTCTTCTGTAGCCGGTTCCTATGGGGCATCATTTGCTTTGGGTCTCAGAAGGGGGAACTCGATTTGTACTTCTAGGGTTTCCCATCTTGCCTGTGCTACTTCTGATGTTGTAACTGACCTCGTTCTTTTTCATCTTATTGATGGTGATGCCCGTATTTCATATTTTGATCTCCTTTTTCTCCATGGTGCCGGAATTTCTAGATTTGCGACTGATGTGGAAGGGATATCCTTTGTTTCAACTTTTTTTTGTTCTTCCTTGATGAGGGTTCCTCCCCATTCAGGGGATGATTCAATGGTCAACACCTCTGTTTTTTCTTCTATTATCATAGCTCTAGCATATTCCGTTTCAATTGTCGCAGCATCTAATGCTGCTCCAGTTTTAGCTTCTGTTGTTAGAGGTGCCATATTATTTAATCTTTCTATAGGGTTTTCTTGTGCATTCTCATCCAATTGTTCTTCTTGGTCTCTTGATTGAGCCTCTGATGCCATCTCATTTCCCTGCCCAACTAAATTGGAGGGACTCCGAATGTCCTGTTCCACTGCATTTCCCCCCAACTGTTGATTGGAAGGCTATTCTTGGTTTTGAACAGGCCCCATAAGTACAAGTATTTCTATGTCCTCTTCAATTGGAACATCGGGAAAAAGAGTGAGTTCCTGAATTTGACCCGTAAATTGCTCTCGGGTTTTGTTTTGTTAAGCAAGGGCCCGTAAAATTATTAATTTAATTAGGCCATGGTGGGTAAGGGAGGATTTTGGATGCTTGGTTGTTCTGACAAGCCCCACCATATGGTGTAAATCATTGAATAAATAAAATGGAATGTTTAGCAAGGCCCTGTGATGGAGATGAGATAATAAAGGAAATTCAAAGTAATAAACCATTTAATATCTACCTTCATAGGTGATATACTTCTTGAGGAAAATTTCTACTTGATCCCATGGCCAAGGAAATGATTGTAATTATATCCCCCTCTATGACTATTGAATGTTCTCCCCTTCTCTTAGAATATCCTGTACTACTGCAGGATTGGGGGTTCTTTGTCCAAACCAGGCTCTGCCTGCCTGAGGAAGGCCCATGACCTCCAGCACTATTGCTTCAGAGACTTAGATATGTAACCCCCAAACTTCTGAGTGGATTTTTGTAAGATTCAAGGTGAAGTATAGAGCTGTCTCACGATGAAACCCATTCAGGTGTTGGAAGAATTCAATCCAACCCGTAGCTTGAATAATAGTGAAAACCTCGGCGTTTCTTCTGAGTTCTCGTGTGTTTGAAGGTTCATGCCGAGCTCGGATACCCATTTTTGTTTTCCTTCAGAAGTGTGTTGTGGTCCTACAGATTACAAATCTCGACAATGGAGGTTAAAGCACATAGTATGGATGAACAGCTGAGAGTGGAGTTGGGTAAATTCAGAAAGTTTTAAAGCATAGGAATGTTTGGAATTTATCCCAAATTAGGAAAGGTGGTGGTTATCAGGTAACATAAATAGTCATTAAGTCATACAAGTGGATGGTTAATGATATGGAAGTGTAATAATGGGCACAAATAGGAAGGTATGATTAATATTGTCAGATCCAATTAATACTTAATCAAGTAGATAATCAGAACCATACCTTCGAAAATATGGGATGGATGGTGACCTTTGGAAAATAGTAGAGCATGTGAAGTGCAGCCTTTTAAGTGTAATTATTATTGCAGGTATGCTGTAATGACCTTTTCTGTCGATGAACCAAAACCATCATATCAAATTGGTCGGAAACATTATGAATGCTAGAATATAAATCGGAATCGTCAGCGTCAAGAATCAGAGCCATATATGGAACAGTCGCTAACCATGGTTGCAAATAATTATGTCAATAATGGAGGTGTCACAGCCGCAAACCATAGAGAAATCAAGCAGTTTAGTAGATTCGCAGTCTTAGATTATAGAAAAATCAGCCAATTGTGGCAGAGTCGCAGCTGCCGGAAAAGGTGAAAATGGACAAAAGTGAAACGGTGTCGCAGCTACTGGAAAAGGTGAAAATGGACAAAAGTGAAATGATGTCGCAATTGCTGGAATCAGAAAAAGGATTTAAGTTGATAGAAGTTGATGGTGTTGCAGTTGTGTAGAATAGGGTAAAGGGCAGGAGTTTACGGTGTTGCAGCTGTGCGGAACGGGGTAAAGGAAGAAGTTTTACGGTGTTGCAGCTGCGTGGAATAGGGTAAAGGAAAAAAATTATGGTGTTGCAGCTGTGCAGAATGGGGTAAAGGTAGAAGTTTTATGGTGTTGCAGCTGCCTAGAATGGGGTAAAGGTGAAAATTTACGATGTTGCAGCTACGTGAAAGGGGGAAAAGGGAAATGATTTTGAAGGTGTTGCAGCTGCACGAAAGGGGATAAAGGAACATGTTGCGGCTTCAACATATTTGTTCAAATAATTTCTTTTGGTGAAGGAAGTTACAGAAGGACGACCTTGGTCAATAGGCCCGATGTTGACCACCGCTCCTTAGGCGCTTCCCTGCACATTTTATTTATTTATTTTAAATGGATCAAGTGCAAAAGAAAAAGATAACAATAATAGTAAAAATATCAATTTATTTAGGTACAAAAAAATTTGTGTAAGATCTACAATGATTAACTAAGGATTGACAGGGGCAGAGAAAGATTCCTACCCTTGTTCTAACTAGTAGTCTGGATCAGCTGCAATATATGCAGTGAATGCGTCCTTTGAAATGGGATTATGGTACAATCGCAGCCAGTGACCATTAGCAAATAATGGTGCACGATTCTCATCAATGGTTACCAGGTAGACTGTACCATTATCAAATACTCTATCTACCAAGTATGGGCCCAACCATCTTGTACATAATTTACCCTTGAAGTCCCTTTTGAATCTTGAATCATATAATAATGCCCAGTCTCCCTCGTAGAAGACTTTCTTTTTGATGAATTGGTCATGCCAATTGGATCTCTATTGCTAGATTAATACTGTACGATCCACAACAGCTAAACGGTTCTCGTTAATTTCATTCAATTGATTCAATCTTCTCTTATGAGCTTCGATTACATCTAAATTCACCTCTGTAGCTATCTTCAAAGTCTTAATTTCAAATTCAATTGGGAAGAGAACACTTTTCCCATACACCAAGTCATAAGGAGAGAAACCTGTAGTGTTGCTCCAAGTAGTACGATATGCCCACAATGCTTCCGGAAGTCTATCATCCCAATATCTATGATGGCTCTTGACCGTCTTGGTAAGGATGGTTTCAATAACTTTGTTAGTGCTTTCCACCAGGCCATTGTATTGGGGATGGTATGATGAAGCTATCTAGTACTGAATATGGTACTTTCATAGCGGAGCTTCGAATTCATTCAACAAAAACTGAGGTCCTCCATCTATAACCACTTCCTTAGGTACCCCAAAATGGGTAAATATTTCACCATACAGGAAATTGATCACAGCCTCATCATTGGTTTTCACCAGAGCCACAGCTTCTACCCATTTTTTCATGTAGTCGGTACAGAATGTAGGATTTCTGCTTGGAATGAGGGCTGATAGGAACAACAAAATCTAAGGCCCATCTATCAAAGGGTTCAACCACTAGTTGTGGTTGAAGAGGAATTTGATCGAATTTATTGGGTTGGCCCATCCTCTAGTAGGTATCACAAGATTGGACATATATTTTTACATCCATAAAAAGGGTCAGAAAATAGTAGCTCACTCTTAGTGCTTTGTGTCTTGTCCTCCTCTCTACAAAATTCCCCCCATAAGGCTCATCATGGCAAGCCTTCAAAATACGGAATATTTCATCTTCTCTTACACATATCCTGATCTCAAGATCAGAGCCAGTGTAGAAGAAATGACCGTCTATCCAACAATACCTGGCATTTTGTTGAATAATTTTCCTCTTTTCTCTTTTGGACAAATGTGCTGGAAGCTTTCCTGCATCCAAGTAGTTAGCGACATCAGCATACCAAGTGGAGTGATATGAAACTGCAAATAAGTGTTCATCTGGAAAAGAGTCCTCAATAGGCAAATTATCATCATTGTTAGTAAAACGAGATAGGAAATCGGAGACAACATTTTCTCTTCGAGGTCTATCTATAATGGTAATATCAAATTCCTGTAATAGTAATAGCCACCTAGTTACCTTGGCATTGGTAACAGGTTTGTTCATTAGATATTTGATGGCCGAGTGGTCAGTGTGCACAAATGTAGGATATCCAGTGATATAATGTTGAAATTTGTTAATGAGTAAACAATGTCCAAGAACTCCTTGTTGGTAATAGTATAATTAAGTTCAGTAGGGGCTAAGTTTTTACTAATATAATAAACTACATAAGGTGCTTGACCATCCTGGTGTCCTAAAACTGCTCCAATGGCAGTATCAGAAGCATCTGAAGAAATGTAAAAAGGCAGGGTCGAATTGGGCCCTTTTAGGATGGGAGCTGTGGACAGCTTCTCCTTAAGTTTAACAAACGTTGTCTCGCATGCCTCATTCCAAATAAATTGCATGTACTTCATTAATAGTGAAAACAAAGGAGATGCAAGTTTGGAAAAGTTTTCTATAAATCTTCGGTAATATCCAGCATGCCCCAAGAAACTTTGCACTTATTTTTGAGTTACAGGAGTAGGTATATTTTTTATTACCTTGATTTCAGAGGGTTCCACCTAGATTCCATTAGTAGAGATAAAATTCCCCAACACCACTCCTTCACTCATCATCATATGGCACTTTTTCAGTGCTCAAAGATAGTTGGGTTTGTTCGCAGTGAGTTAAAACCTTTTCCAAATTTTTCAATCCTTCTTCAAAATCCTTTCAACAAGGAGTAAAATCATTCATAAAATTACCATACTATCATTAACTAATTTTGAAAACATTCCAATCATAGCTCTTTGAAATGTGGCTAGTGCATTGCATAAACCAAAGGGAAGCACTCTGTATGCAAAAGTTCCCTAGGGACAGCTGAAGATAGTTTTATCCTGGTCTTCAGGAGCAATATGGATTTGATTTTACCCACTAAACCCATCCAAGAAGGAGAGGAACTTCTTCCTGGATAAGGTGTCAAGTACTTGATCAATTAAAGGTAGGGGAAAGTGATCAGTTTGTGTTGCCTTGTTCAGCTCTCTATAGTCCACATAGACTCTCCATTTACCATTCTTCTTGGGTACTATTATGAGCGGAGACACCCACTCACTGTGTGAAATAGGATATATAAATCCTGCATCCAAGAGTTTCTTAATTTACTCCTTCACAATGTCCCTAAGATTGGGGTTCATTCATCATTGAGGCTGGCACATAGGCCGGGAGTTACCTTTCATATAAATGTGATGGGTGCACAGATTAGAGGGGATAACCTCATGTCTATGTACTCCTAGGAAAATGCCCCCTAATGTTTTTTTAAGAGACTAATCAGGCACTTCTGTTCATCTAGGGAAAGGCTAGGATTAATATACAGGGTTTTTCCAGACTCTACCTCAATATGAACACTTTTCAAATTTTTCAACACTAGAACTATATGAGTGTCACTAACTAATGCCTCTTCTGTGAGATTTTCTTGTTCCTCTTCACCTAGAGTAGTATTTAGGATCTGATAAATTTTCTTATTGACAGAAGTGGGTTCACTGATGAAATTATTAGTGGCTTCGTCTTCAATTTCATCTTTAAAAGTTAAGGCCTTCCCTATTGTTAATAATGGTTGAATGCCCTCTTCTTCCTTTGGATCCATCGATAATGAAGTTTCAGCTTCTAAGCTCGGTCGAGCTAGAGGATAGAGAGTGAGGTTCTTTATCTCGGTGCCATCTGATATGGTCATAGACCCAGATCGACAGCTAATGCAAGCATTAGCTGTAGCTAACCACGGTCTTCCCAAGATCAATGGGTGTCATCCTA
Organism: Pseudotsuga menziesii; assembly: GCA_001517045.1. NCBI lineage: Eukaryota > Viridiplantae > Streptophyta > Pinopsida > Pinales > Pinaceae > Pseudotsuga > Pseudotsuga menziesii. Next base: position 227,731 of record LPNX010738621.1, read on the forward strand.
GCTGCGACTTAGGTTGTAAAACCAAGAAGTCAGCAGGGTACTCCCAAGAATCAACTGAGATGATGAGATCATCCAAAATTCCTGCAGGTTTAATAGTAGATCTATCTTCCAGTTCTAAAATGGTGGGGGTTGACCTAAGATTAGTGAGCCCAAGTTTTCTTATAATTTCAATAGTCATAAAGTTAATTGCTTCTCCTAGGTCTACCAGTACGTTGGGTATCTGTGTATGCCCAATCTGCACAGTGACAGTGGGATTCCCAGGGTCGTCATATTTGGCCAAGAGGTTTTTTCCCATTATCAATGTAGATAATTTCCCTATGACATGAACAGTGCGAGGATCCCTGGGTTTCCTTCCTGGTTTCCTTATACACTGATCCCGAACAGTTCTGGCATAGATAGGTGTGTCTTGAAGGGCCCGAAGGAGGGTAATTTTAACATAAATATTTTTTAACTCTCCTAAGAGGTTAAAATGAGGTTGTCCCACTACCTTTGGTAACATTAATCTTTTAGGGTATGGCGGTTCCCTAATCAACTAGGTAGGTTCTGTGTCAATAGATGCATCGTTCTATGTTTCAGCCGGCATATTAGTAGGATGTTCAGCATCTTCAATGATGGTGGTCCTTGCATTGGATAAATACTGTGGATTCATCCTTTCTTCATGCATAGAGGATGGAACATCCTTAATGATAAAAGGCTCCACTACCTTTCATGATCGTAAGCGGATATCATTGCAGTGTACAGGCGTAAGGGAGTAGGCAGGCATGTTGACAGTATCAAACTGATGGACTGCTTTATTATTTGGGTTAGGGTTAGGTTGAGATGGAAGCTGAGGGAATATCGACATATTGGGGACAACATTATTCTAGAGTTGCAACTGCGACTGTTGATAAGGATGAGGATATTGAGGAGGGTATGGTTGTTGAAAAAATGTTTGCTGTGGAAGCTGTTGACAGGGTTGATTATGGGGAAACTGATTCCCTGGATGGAAATTTCTCCATCCAGGAGACCAAGAATTTGGTTGGTTCGGTGGCTGTGGCTATGGTGGCTAAGTCCAGGGGTTCAAGGAGTTAAAATTTTGCATTGAAGTTTGAGAGGGGTACCATTGAGGATTAGAATAAGATGAAGAGAATTGTGTATTCATATGCTGCATATTATTCCAATTATTCATGTTATTAAAAAATGGAAATGAGTATGGAGTCATACCTTAATTTTGAGGCTGCCAGGGCTTTTTCTGTGCAATAAAGTAAGTTGGTTCCACCTCTAGAGTTGATTCTTGCAGAACAACCTTCACTTGAGGTAGTGATGGGCATTATTTTATGTCATGGTTCAGCTCACACAGCTGACACACTTCTACCTTGCCGAGTAGACACTCCTTCAAAGGGTGGTTCTTTCTACATCTAAGGAAGAATACACCTAATGTGAGATCCTCTACTGCTTGTTTCTTCTTTTCCCTCAGGACATCTATTTCCGAGGAGATGGAGCTCATTATTTTTGTCTTGAAATTTTTGAGGAGATTTCCTATCTCTGCATGGGTGGCTCCTCCATTAGATGACTTATGAGTTCTGTCGAAGACATCACATTCTAATTTTTCCCATTTGTCCCATTTGTTATTCCTAGAATACCCCCTGGAGTACCTTTTGCACAGTTCCATGGTCTTTTCAAAGGAATCCTTGGAGATATCCCCCTTTCCTAATAGGTTTAACATTTCTAGGAAATCATCCCTAATCCCACGAAGTAGGATTATTTTGAGCACATATAACCCCATATTAGTCTGTCCAGCTCTCTGCACATTATATAAAAGCCGTTTGACAAAATATTCCATACTTTCATCATCCTTCTGTACCATTTTAAACAATTCTTCTCTCTTATCCTTGGTATTGTAATACTCCTGATATTTCTCTAGGAACAACTGTTTCATCCTGTCCCAATTAGTGATAGTTCCTCCTCTGAGGCTCATAAATTAGCGTAATGCATTGTCCTTCAGAGTGGCAGGAAAGAGTTTCAACTTCTATGTGTTGGTGGTGTAGTCATAGCTGTGACAGAGGATATCAAATTTGAAGAGAAATTCATCTGGATCCTCTGTCGCTTTTCCATAAAAGCGAGGCAACACCGATGACAATATATTTTTCATGGGGGCTATCCCTTTTGGTTGTTGAATCAGGAACTGAAGTGTAGCCATTTTCCCTTCAGGCAGGGAATTACCCTCATGAGGATGATTTTCTCCCATTGCCTCTTCCTCTTCGGGCTCGCGTCTGTTACTCATATTTTCTTCTGTTTTATCCTCTTTGTTCTTAAACTGATCAATTAATTTATGATGGAATTGTGTCCACTCCTCTTCAATCACAACCTTCCTGTTAATGTGATAGATCATATCTCGATCAGCCAATCTTCCAGTACTAACTCTGTCTTCCTCTATAGGGGTATTCGATGGTGTTGCATCTCCTCGTGTGTTCTCCAATGTAGAGCCTGACGCTCCCACTCCTGGGGTGGTAGGGATTCTTCTGATGTGTGTTTCCTGGTAGTGAGCCCTGATAGAAGAATTGGTTTTATCAATTAGGTCGTCATTGAATGTTCTTCTCCCCAATGCTGGACTTCGCCCACAGCCTCTACCGCCTGCAATGTTAGTGTTCTGTGGGGTTTTGGGATTTATAAGATCATCACGCTGCACCCTTCTTGTATTCATACAAACCAAAACATGAAAATGAAAAAAAAATGAAGAAGACCGAATAAAGAAAATTACTGGATGCAACTACAATAGTATCTAATACTTATCCTCCCCAGCAACGGTGCCAAAATGTTGGGCACCCTATATGCAAGTTAATTAAAGATAACATACAAAGTGTTCAATATAAATTGTTAACCGAGGGAAGTCTCTTATTTCAAGGATAATATGCACTATATATGCTTCAAACACTAAGTAGCTAATGCTGGAAGTAAATGATCCTACTTTCCTATTTAGCCACACTCATCCCATAATCCACTTAATCTAATCTACTTTCTCAAGAATGCAATCACAAGTACCTCTTACGATTCTTAATCTAGGATTGAAATATTCAAAAATTAATATCTAGATTACTTTTGCAGAAAATAAAATCCTTGACTACCAAACCATCTAAAGATCCATCTAACTATCATGATTTAGCTATTCTAGAAATCCAAAGAACATGAATTGAATTTAGCTACTCTAGAAATTCAAAGTACAAGAATGAAATTCTGCAATTATAAATGCAAAGGAACAAACTGCAAAGATCTAAATAAAATAGTAATTGAAAGAACTAGGGATGATTAGGGTTGTCACAACTATCACACAGTTGCATAAAAGATAGTTAATCTATACAGTCGACTAACACACCACACCACTGCAGTTTTACAAGAGATGCAATTACTGATTATTCAAATGGCACACTACAAATCAATAATTGTTGCCGCTTACTATAAATAAAGGAAATTATCACAAAATCACACAAAAAAATAAATACGATACCTAATTAACTCAACAATTCCTATGGGAAGGCGGGCCTAGTCTTCACACAGAGATGTTGGAAGTAACACAGGTTAAAACGCTGAGATATGAAGAATCGAACACCTTGTATTAAAAAGAATGGTAGATGAACATGCAACCCTACTCATAGTTGATACAATAATTTGGTTAAAAGTTCAACCCCTCGCTCAAAATAGTTTCCCATATTTATGCAATTAGAATCATAACCTCTTCCTACTATTCTCGAACAGCGAATGAAGATCTATGATATTCAGGCTGCCCTAATTACAATAAGATGTTACAGTCGTGGCAAGATGAGAGCAGAAGATATAGGGAAGTTGTTATTCGAGCCAGAAATAATGATCATGATTGATTGAGAAGATATTCTATGGATTACAGCTACTTTTGAGCAGCGGCGCACTCTTGCCTCCAAATCTGTCGCAATCTATTGTAGCTACCCTTGTACATCTTGCATGGACTAATACACTGGGACCGCATTCTTTGGGCAACGATGGAATGGATGGCGATCAACTTTAGCAATGAATGTCCATCCCTCCTTTGGCATGTTCAGCCTTCTACACCTATATTCTCTATATCTTGAAATAACTTTATAAAACCATCATATGTTAGCATAATTTAAGATGTAGAGCCTTGATTACCACAATCCTAAGCATTTATAAAAAGAGACAATGATTAACCATACATGTATGACTTGAGGGGCCAAGTGAGAGAAAAACATCTGTTTAGCATACATAATAGAGTAGGATGAGGCAAAAAGAGGTGGATAAGGGTGGTCAAAAAGGGGCCATTTCTAGGCCCAATAGGGAGTTCTTGGAATGGTCAGTATTTTAGAAATGGTACTAGTCTATTCTCTAAACTTTCTTTTTGATCCGTTCATCATAATGAGTACCATTATCCACTCGATGTAGTTCAGCCACATTACTATTTTGTACTCGCCATTTTTTTATGTTCAGGAAGATATTGTAGATTCTAAGTGTATGATGTTTCCATTGAAAAATTTCTTCCATAATACCTTCAACCCCCACCCCCAACATATTTAGTGTGTGGTCTATTCTTGCTGCACCTTACAGATCTTTAAAGACAGACTTCAGTCTACCAAAAATATTGGGACTTGTTACATAGACTTCAGTCTATCACTCGTCGGTGGAAGATAACAAATTCACCTTGTCTCATAATTGTGTTGCTTCACATCTCAACCTTATGTATATATTACTTCCCTTTATACAAAGCTATGGTAATATCTGTTTTGATACTTGTATGCTTTTAGTGTGAAGATTGTTTTTGAAAGGTAAGTATGATAGAAGTTTGAATATGGAATAAACACTTGTTTCATGTGTTATGTTCATGCATTTGTTGTTCTTTTTTTTCTTGGAAATGAAGTTGTTGTTTATTATGCAAGAAGGGTCTACATTGTTTTTAGTATTTATACATTGCATTAAAGGGGATGTTGAGCCTGCAAGAATGTTTGATCAAACTGGAAATTTAATTGGTAACCAAATAATAAACTATCGACATGATTCATCTGAGAAGTGCCTTGTTTTAATTGGAATTGCTCCAGGGCGCCCTAAGGTATTGTTTGTCTCATGATTTGTTGTGCTGTTGATGCAAATATCATTATGTTTTTTCATTTAGAGTATTCATGGACATATTCTAACAGATGCCAAGTTTCAGTGACATAGGCCTCAACTTGTTAAGGGGAACATGCAATTGTTTTCTGCAGATCAGCAGTGTAGTCAAGCTCTAGAAGCTCATGCTGTAGCATTTGCATTGTTTAAGGTGGAAAATTTCTCTCTCGTCCCTCCTTGATATGCATCACTTTTATTTATTCTTTGGTGTATGCAAGCTTTTCTTTTGGTGCTATATTCCAGATGTGCCAAGAAATTTGTCTTTTAATTTGTACTTGATGTACAAGAAAGAACAACTAAAGTGGATTATACTTCGATTTTAGTTATGTGATCTAATCAAAGGTTTGTTAAATTTCATCAGGTAAACCACAATTTTCAAACAAGCAGGAAGATCTATTTTTTCCACCAGATTTTGCAAATGATTTTCCAATGGCCATGCAAGTAAAGGATTTTTAAAATGAATTTTCTGATAACTATCACATTATTTTCCACTAGGGATGACCCTTGTTGTTGTAGCCATGCTGAACACTTGGTTTGATTTGAATCTTTGTTGATAGATATCAAACAAGTATAGTCCGATATATGTTATCACAAAGCTTAGACTTATATTTGTCTAAGATTTGGATACTGCTACAGTAGTTTATAGGAATCAGATCATTCCATATCCCATTTTCTTAACAATAGAAGCTTCATCAGTTGGTGGATTCTATGCCATCAATCATCGAAGACAAGCATTGCTTGCAACTGTCAATGAAGCAACTATTGTTCCTTTTATCAGTGGATAGGTAATTTTTTCTGTTTTTTTTTAATGTAAGTATTAGACTTGATATTTTGTTCGAGATTTGTTTTGTATTAATGAATTTTCTTCTTGTATTTTTGCAGCTGAATAATCTAGAACTCGTTGTGAACCTTGCTAAAAGAGGAAACCTTCTTGGAGCTGAAAACTTGGTAAGCATTCGTACAACTTCATTGTAATTTGTACATTTAAGCTATATGATCAACCACATATCTGCATGATCTCTGAAGTGGATCAATTGTTTATAGAAATCTGTTTAGTCTTAGTTATTCAGTACAAGTTATCGGGTAAAAATAGCCTAGTGTAGGACAAATGAATACATAGCTCAGTGAAATATTATTGATTATGTATTAAATAGATAAATGCAGGCTATTTATGAATGGCATTGTTTATTTAATATCTATATATCAACTTGAAGGGCAGAAGCAAAATAAATTAGCAGTATAAAGTGGTTAAATGCAAGCTCATTATTAAGGGATGAAAATAAAATATCAAGACTGAGATTGATATTTTTATTTCTATTTTTCAAGTTTGCCATATGTGTATTTGACAATCAATTATTTTAGCACAGCATCGTGCATTCTAGGATTTAAAAAAGAATTAAGCTTGGCCTTTACCAATTGATTGTCAAATGGTCCATACTCTTGAAAGGTAGAACTGTAGACTTTTCATGACCGTTGACTATCACGTTGCTGGTTCAACTTGAGCATGTCCAATAATACTGTACCGAGTTGTTTTGGAAATTTATATCATATTTCAAACATGTACCCATAATCTTTGTCATTTTTACCCTGAATACATCTTTGATAGGTTAGTCTTGAACATATATATAAAATCCTCATTATAGCGGCATGGTATGGCATGCCATGCCAAATGCGAATATATGTTCAGCTACATGAACCATGATTTAAGTATACTAAGTAGAGTAGGATTTTTTTACTTGTGATAAATGCTAAATTTCTTGAAGTGTTATCCTACATACATATAATATTTTTTCACATGTGAGAAGTGTGATCTGGCCTACGTATAATAGTTAAAAGTCTACCCTAGAACCCATTGGACAATTAGGAGTTTCCACATATGATAAAGGTTCAATTTATCAGTGCTCTCTCGCGTATACATAAGAGTTAAAATCCCACTCGGAATTTATCTTCCAATATCAAATGGTTCCGATAGAGTTAACTTGCTAAAATGTGTTAAGTAAAATAATACTCGCTATACAATCTATTTTTGACAGCACAGATAATATTTGGTTCAAAATATTTGTATAGGACAAGTAGTTCGTTGAAGGTGTGTCTGATTTTTCCAGCTTCAAATCGAAATCAAATGCTTATATAGTTTTTATTATAAGATGGAAGCTCGTAGAACTTAAACACTAAAAACTTGACATGAAATATTTATCTAGTTTTAATTTTATTTCATATTTTCTTTTGTAGAAGATACTTCTTATATATACAAAAATTTCTTACATCAACAACAGAAAAACAATGCGGAGCATATATACAATGGTGATTATAACATTTTCCTTAAAGAAACTAAAATGGCTATGAAATCACCCCAAGTGTTGACGAACTTGGTATACTAGCGATAAAAAATTTCGTTGCTAGTATAGCAAGTTCGTTGTTTTTTTTTTATTCTTTCCTTTCATCACTTCATCCACGCAAATTTCGTCGGAGATTTTTTATTTTTATTTTTATTTTTAAACTTACGTGTTGCCTCTATAGTGACGATTCCTCCCTCGCTACATCCATGCAAATTTCGTCGAAAACGTTTTGTTTTTTTGTTTTTCAAACTTACGTGTCGTCACTATAGCGATGATGCCTTCATGGCTACATCCACGCAAATTTTGTCAAAAACGTTTTTGTTTAAAAAAAAACCCCTTACCTTCCATTGTTATTATGACGATGCCTTCGTCGCTACATCCATGCAAGTTCGTCGAAAAAACGTTTTGCTTTTTTTTTAAACCCTTTAACTTCCATCGCTATTGTGACACACACATTTCTTATGTCTGTTGCTATAGCAGAATATAATTTTTTTATTTATCGAAAGAGCGACACTAACCTTTCTTCGCAATAGCGACGAAATGACAAACTGTTGCTTTAGCCATGAAAGTTTTCCCACGAACTGGAGGGGCCATTTTCGTTGCTAAAACAACGAACAAGCATTGCTTTAGCAATGAAAGTCGGTGTAAAAAATGTCTACATGTACTAGTGACAATTTCACAAAACAAAGAAGCTTGAGCTTCGAAGAGAGTTCTTCCTTCTTCTGCTGGACACTTCTCTTCCTCTCTATGTATGTCTCTCTGTGTCTATATCTCCATTTGTTCTATATGTTTGTGCATCGAATTTCAATCTTTTTCCTATAAAAAACTTTTTCTGACTTACATTAAAGACTGCAATAACTATCTACCTAGAAACATAGGTTCAGAAATTTAATTCACCTCCTTTATATACAGAGACTAACTTCGAAGAGACTCTAACAAGTCTTGATTTTCTATGTGAATCACCTAGTAATTAATATTTCTAACACTAACTCGCTCATCAAAATAGTAGTTGAGGGCAATAACTATTTTGTTTGCATGGATATAACTATCACGGTAGATTGACTATCCCGATAGTCTTTTTATTATTAAAAAAAACAGAATAATACGAGTAGGGATAGATACATTCTAACACACAACTTGGACTCCATCATAGTGGTTTTACTAATCATAATGAAAACAAAAAAATAATATATGTAGTAGCAACATGTATGAGCGTTATTGTTCCAGTATGAGAGCATGGAATATAGACTATGGGAGTTCCGTTGTGGAATTCGTATGGGAGTGTTGTGGTATCGACATATTTAATTGATCTAGCTATTTGTTTAACAGGTGGAGTAAAACCTAGACCAGTTTGTTGGAAACCTTATAACTCAATAAGGGAAATATTGGTGTTGTGTCAGCTCAAAACAAACAATTCAATCTTTATACAATCTTTACATATTTATACTCTCATAGAGGAGTTCTACTTGCTGGAATAAATGAGCTTATTACAGGAGTCTCTAAAGAATGTGTAAATTGTGATGTTGCAACATGAGCATTTATCAGTTTCACTCCTCCTTCAATAGATAGGTAGATGGAGCCATTCATATATGATGCACGCACTAAGAAGTTTAACTTGTCGATGGAAACAATGAAAATGTGTGTATTTCTGGGAGTTGAGAGAAAAACACTGACATTGTCCAATCGAGCTTTTACATATTGACACTCGCTATGTATGATGCACTATATTGTTTAAGAATTCCATATAAACAATAACTATGTAAGATTTTATGTTGTAAAATTCATATTATCATGTGTATGTTAAAATTTATACAGCTCATTAAATAGAAGGCATTGTCTCTATCGTTTGTGTATGTTGACTCATCTTATTCCGACAATACATGGTACCCAACCAAAATAAAATTTCGCTTATTTTCCATTGCTTTTTATCTGCAAAATCTTTTTATCACGTCGGATTAAAATCTCCTCCTCTCAACAAGGATATCAATAGAATTTATTGAATGAGTAACCATATTTGTTTGAGACAATTCCCTCTATAGGCAGGATTCCATATCTAGGTTGACATTGGAGTCGGTTTCAGCTACCCTCCTACAGCAGGTTTCATATACGAGGAGGATGCATATAGACGTTTTATCCTGATCACCCCCACTCAACTTAACAAGATCAAACTAAATAAACACTTAATTACCCCGAACTAAAGCTTAACAAGATCAAAATAATTACAGGTAATTGAGCAAAACTAAATCTATAAAATGAAATACTTCTCGTGTGATAGTACATTATTTATAACTCAATAAGAAGCACAAATTTTAATACTATTGGGAAGGAAGTTAGAAATTTAAATATTATGATTAAGGTACTTCTATGTAGAGAACATTACCTGCAAGTTTTCAGTATTACAATGGACTAAATTAAAGAAACAATTGAGTTCATGTCATCTGGCTATCCTAATACGTTGCATGCACGGTAAGCATTTTTAAAAAATGTGCAATGACAATATCAAATATCCCACCTTTTTTGTTTTAATGGGAAATGAGAATATAAAACATTAAACATTAGTCTAGACCTACCATTTAATTCTCTTAAACAAACTCCTCATCATTTCGAGGTGATTGATATATTTTTTTTCAAAGAGAAAAGATCGCAATGTGATATCATGGCCACGCAATGGAGTCTTGCCATAATAAACTCAAACTATGTATAATTCTTGGATATGTAGGAAGAGGATGCAAAAAGAAAACTAAAAACTCAAGAGTTAAAAATGCAATAAGATAGAAAATATGAGCGAATATGAGTTGTTGCTCATAATTTTATTAAGAAAAGGAGAAAGCTACAAGAATGTCTTATACATATATGAAATGATCTATTTTGCAAACATGTTTTTACTATTCAAATTTCTGCTGGAGGGTGAATTTCATTTATTGTTAGAGTGTTGGGTGGTTGATGGATGGCTCGGTGGTTGATGGACACAGATAGTAGATGGTTGGACGACTGCTTGTCGGTCATAGGAGCCATCAAGATTACAGTATTCAGCACTCCTCCTTAAGCTTGACTTCTCAATGATGCCGAAACCTTTCCTTAGATATTCAAATCTTTCTTTTGCCAATGGCTTGGTGAAGATATCAGCAGATTGATCTCCAGACTTGCAAAATTCAAGATATATTTCACCATTGTTGATAAGTTCTCGGATGAAATGATATCTAGTATCAATGTGCTTGCTCTTTTTGTGAAAACATGATTTTTTGACAATTCTATTGTTGAATTGTTGTCACAGTAAATTTTGTTGCTCCTTCTTGATCTTGCATCAAAACTGACATTATTCGTCTTATCCACACTGCTTGACATGCTGCTGATGTTGCTGCTACATATTTTTCTTCTATAGTTGAAAGAGTAGCAATAGGTTGTTTTTGGGAATCCCATGAGATTGCTCCTAAACCAAGATGGAAAAGATACCGAGATGAGTTTTTTCTATCATCAATGCTACGTGCAAAATCACTATGTCTGTACCCACCTAGAATGAAATCATCTAATTTTGAATACAAGATGCCATAATCTTTTGTTCCATAATCTGCCAATGTGAATCCATTGGTGTTTCCATGAGCCTTGAAATCAAACTAACTTCATACACAATGTGAGGTCTTGTTGTTGTCAAATACATCAATATGCCTACCAATCTTTTGAACAAACTTGGATCTGCCTTTGTACCCTTATTTACTCAATTTCAATAATGTTTCCACAGGTGTAGATGCTCGCTTGTAATTCAACATCTTAAACCTTTTCAAAACATCATTTGCATATTTTGTTTGACAAATGAAAATTCCATCATGTGTTTGACTTACTTCTATGCCCAAGAAATTTTTCATTAAGCCCAAATATATCATCTCAAATTACTTTTTGATTGTTGATTTAAACAACTCAATTGAAAAGTTTCCCGTAAATATCAAATCATCAACATATATGCATACAATTAAGACCTTACCTTGATTGTAGACCTTGATGTAAATAGTTCCCCCACTGTTGCATTTGCTAAAACCATGGCTCTAGAAATATGAATCAATGCAGCTACACCATGCTCTTGGAGCTTGTTTGAGACCATACAAAGCCTTGTTCAATCTATAAAATTTATGTTCATGACCCAATATCTGATAACCTGGTGGCTGCTGCACATGTACTTCTTCTTGTAATATCCCATTCAAAAAACATGATTTGGAATCCATCTCATAAACTTTCCATTTATGATGCCCTGCTATTGCTAACACTATTCTTACTATATCTAATCTACCTACTACAGCAAAATTCTCATTGTAATCGATCCCGAGTTGTTGTGAAAAACCCTTTGCAACTAACCTTGCTTTATGCTTTACAACATTTCCATTAGCATCAAACTTTGTTTTATAGATCCATTTTACACGTACTGCATCTTTTCCTTCTCGAAGATTCACCAATTGCCAAGTTTGATTTTTTTCAATTGCTTCTATTTCTTCAACCATCGCCTTTTTCCAACTTTCATATTTAATTGCTTCTTCTAAACATATTGGATCAACAATAGAAAATAATGCAAAATCAGAAATCAAACCATCATAATCATTACCTTGAGTTACCTCATATATTTCTTGGAGACTTCTTGTCTTCACTCGAGTTCCATCTGACCTTGAGCTATTCCTTGAGTGGTATCTTGGTGTTGAATCAGATCTTTAAGCTGATTAAGGTGTTGATTTTGTACTATGTGGATTGGAACCATTGTTGGGAGCTTGATCTTCATCAAAATCTTTCATTTCAAATTGTTGTTGTTGATATGGATTTTCATTCCAAATCCATTCTTCATCTTCAAGAAACTTGACATCTCTACTCATTATACTCCTTTTTGTGATAGGATTATACAACTTGTATGCTTTTGATTGCTCACTATATCCCACAAAAATACATATTTCTCCTTTATTATCTAACTTCTTCCTATTTTGAGTAGAAACATGTGCATATGCAATACACCAAAAGACTCTTAAATGAGAAACATTATGCTTTTTATTACTCCATGCTTCTATTGTACCTTATCCTTGACACTCTTTGTGGGGGAGCGATTCAAATACATACTGCACAAGCTACAACTTCCGCCCAATATTCATTTGGTAGATGTTTAGCTTTCATCATGCTTCTTGCCATTTCCATTATTGTTCTATTTTTTTCTTTCTGCAATACAAATTTGTTGTGGTGTATAGCTAGTTGTAAATTGCCATTTGATCCAATTTGTTTTGCAAAAAATCAAGAAATCATTTGATGCAAATTATTAGCCTCTATTGTTCTTAGAATTTAATGTAGTGCTCACTTTTATTTTCAACCATGACTTTAAACTGCTTAAACATTTCAAAATCTTCTAATTTGTGTTTCAAGAAATATACCCAAGTTTTTCGTGGAATAATCATCTATGAACGTTATGAAATATTTAAGCTATTCCAATAGAAGGTGTTTGCATATACGCATATAAATCTGAATGCACAATTTCAAGTGGAGCTCGTGCTTTATCTATACTACTTACCAACAGGAAATGATTCTCTATGTTGCTTACCAAGAATGCACCCTTCACAAAGTTTGTTTGGTTGTTCAATCAATGGAAAACCATTCACGATGTTCTTTCTATGTAACAAATATAGACCACTTAAGTGCCATAACCATGACTGGTGTGAGAGGACTGCTTTGAAAGAAACATACAAATCGTTTTGTAACCTTAAAGGAAACATCTTGTTTTGTGTCATTTGGAATTTTGCAATTAGTGTCCTATGTGAATCAAAGATCTCACATGCATCATTTTAAGAATAGACTTTATATCTCTTTTGTAGGAATGGGTTTCTTTTCACCTTTATTAGTTTCAAATTTTACGCTACCTTTACCCATGAAAACTATTTTTTTATTATCTCCCAATTTTACTTTCGACTGCACATATTCATCTATGTTTGCAAACATATCCTTGTTTCCACTCATGTGGTTACTACAACCACTATCTAAGAACCGTACTTATTTTGAGGTTTCTTCTGCACTATTACAAGTAATAAACATTGAATCACTATTTTAAGAGTGATTTTCTCTTAAGAAATTTTCATTTTGCCTATTCATATCAAACTGCTTCTTCCTACATTCATGTGCATAATGACGAAATTTTTGACAATAGTGGCAATGGATATGTGATTTGTCATACCTTTGTCTTTGGCAATGAAATTCAAGAGAATGTCTGCCACCTCTTCCTCTTCTGCTTGCAAAGAAATTGGAATTTGCTCCTTCTTCATGAGAGTTCTCTAATGTGCCACCTTCATTGCAATTGTTGATTCTTCCTCTTCCAAATCCTCTTCCACCTTTATTAGTGATTCTTCCTCCTCTTTCGCTCCTAAATTGAACTTCTGATTTGAATGCATTTTCCATAGAGGAACCGTTTGATCTATTGAGTCTTTGCTCATGGGTTCATAAAGACCCCATATGACTATCAATCAAAACTTCAGACAAATGTTTAGATTCTTCAATAGCTATAACTATTAGGACAAATCTAATAGGAAGACTCCTCAAAATCTTTTCTACAACCTTTTGATCATCCAAAGTATCTCCATGAGGCTTTATTTGATTTACTATAGTGAGGGCATGTGTGAAAAAATCATTTATTGTCTTGAAATTTGACATTTGCAAATTCTAAAAGTCTCTTCTAATCATTTGTAATCTTACCAACTTGACTTTGCTAGGACCTTGATAAGAATTTTGTAGAGTGTCCCATGCATGCTTGGACCTTCTAGTCATTAGAGGAAAATTGGGGTCTAAAATGGGCCTTATAAGAAAACGTGCCAAAATAAGTTTTTGTGAGTTGGAATTCAAGAACCAATAGAATTTCAATAAAATAAGTCAACCATAATGGTTGAATTGACATATTTGTTATTAAAAAAAACTACTTTTTTTGTTCGTATTTTCGACATATCTCATTGTGTTTTTACTCAAATTTCGATCGGGAGAGCTTGTTGGATGCGGAATTTGATTCTGCATCCAACGAGTACCCACACTACATACTTTTGATGGACCCCACTACCCCAAAAACAAGAAATACCTAAAAAAATGTGATGATGATGTCATCATCACATTTTTTCAGGTATTTCTTGTTTTTGGGGAAGCAGGGTCTGTCAAAAGTATGCAGTAAGGGTACTCGTTGGATACGGAATCAAATTCCGCATCCAACAAGCTCTCCCGATCGAAATTTGAGTAAAAACACAATGAGATATGTCGAAAATACGAACAAAAAAAGTAGTTTTTTTCTTTCTCCCTCCAAAATTAATCAATATTATTTTATTATTTTAACTATTATTTTATTGTTTTAACTATTATTTTATTATTTTCCTTAGGAGGCCCATTTTAGACCCCAAAATTCCTCTAATGTGTTGCAACCAGTGCAAAAAATGGATTCTTCCATTGCATGATGTATCAAAAATAAAGCCTTGGCATCTTCTTCTTATTCTCTTTGATAAGATCCTTTTGTTCTTGTGATAAAACATTATATATGTTTCTTGATCTCGTAGCTCTATAAAACCATTCTCAACGAAGTCCCATAATTCTTGTTGTTGAAAACAAGGTTGTATATTGAATCACACTCTAAATAATGTACAGTAGAGGCCTATATATATAGGCTAATAATATAGACAATATATGTACATAACCAATGTGGGACAATACTACATATATAATCTAATAGTCCCCTCAAGCTCAAGGTGGAGTGCAAGAGACCATCTTGAGTTTGGATCAAGATCACGAAAACACCCTAGAGGATGTGACTTTGTAAAGATGTCCACGAGCTGATCATGGGATGTGACAGAATGAAGCTGTAGTGAGCCCTGAAGAAGATGATGACGGACAAAATGACAATCAATCTGAATATGTTTGCTCTGTTCATGAAAAACATCATTATGAGCAATCTGAATAGCACTCCTATTGTCATAGTATACAGGAGTAGCAGAAGAAAGAGAGACACCCATATCCTTTAACAACCATCATAACCAAAGAAGCTTCGAGGTAGTGTCAGCTAGAGCACGATATTCTACCTCGGTGCTAGAGCGAGCAACAATATTTTTTTTATTACTTCGCCAAGAGATAACCAAAGTGCCAATTAGGAAACAATATCCAATGGTAGAGCGACGATCTGTCGGATCCAATAAGCATTAGTATAAGCATGCAGCTAAAGAGAAGACTGAGAGGAGAAATAGAGCCCATGAAATAATTTTCCCTTCAAGTAGTGAAGAATGTGGAGGACAGCTGAGAAATGAGTGGAGTGAGGAGCAGCCATAAACTGGCTCAGCTAGAGGACAACATATGAGATATCAGGCCGAGTGAGAGTAACGTAGACAAGACTGCCAACTAAATGCCAATATAACGTAAAATCACAAAGAGGGTTGCCATCACCAGGAGTGAGACGAGTATTAAGCTCAGTCGGAGTGTCAACAATCTTACTGTCTGTGATATTGGCTCGGGAAAGAAGATTAGAGATATACTTGGCCTGTGTCAAGTAATAACCATCAGAAGAAGAAGAGATCTCAAGACCAAGAAAATAGCTGAGAGGACCAAGATCTTTCATCTCAAAGTGCTGACTGAGGAACTGTTTAAGTTCCTGAATACTAGTGATATCATCTCCAGTGATGATCATGTCATCAACATATAGTAGAAGAATTATGGTACTCCGATCTGTGCGAGGAATAAATAAGGTTGAATCATATGAGCTGATGGAGTATCCAAGGCTAGAGACAGTAGCGCTAAACTTAGCAAACCATGCTCGAGGAGCCTGCTTAAGTCCATATAGAGCTCGAAGGAGACAACAAACCTTGTTTGTAGGATGATATAATCCAGGAGGCGGATGCATATAGACTTCTTCACTTAAATCACCATTAAGAAATGCATTCTTGACATCCATCTAACAAAGTGACCAATGTCAAGAGGCTACAATAGCTAGCAGAGCACGCACAGAAGAGAGGTGAGCAACTAGAACAAAAGTCTCCTGATAATCCACACCGTACACCTGAGTAAAACCTTTGGCTACAAGTTGAGCCTTGTACCTATCAATAGTACCATCGAAACAAGTCTTGATTTTGTAAACCCACTTACACCCAACCACATATTTTCCAAGAGGCAAGTCAACCAGATCCCATGTATTGTTCTTGTGTAAAGCATCAAGTTCCTCTTTCATCGCAGCCTGACAAAGAGGGTTAGTGGAGGCCTCACAAAAGGAGTGAGGCTCACGTAAGGTAGCTAAGGCATGAAATAAATCAAAATCCTGTAAATGGGATGGGAGGGATCTTACTCGATTGGGTCGACGAAGGTCAGGTAGTGGAGTGCATATCGGATCCTCAGATGGAACAGAACCTGGGGACGCAGGAAAAGTAGCATCAAGAGCATTAGATGACTGTTGTTCAAGCGAGGTAGACTCTGGCAAGACATTTCTAGTCAGAGTTCGAGAAAGAGGAATCTCAAGAAGTGTAGTAAAGGGAGGGAAGGATGGCATGCTGAATTTTCCGACTTCATGGAATAGTCGATGGTCCCAAAAAAATACATGATGAGAGATGTGAAGGCAATGAGAGATAGGATCATAACACTAATAGCCTTTTTGTTCCACTCCATATCCAAGAAAACAGCACAACCGAGAGTGAGGCTTGATTTTGGTGTGCTCATGAGGTTGGAGTAAAACAAAACATGCAGAACCAAAAACACGAAGATGATGATATGAGGGGACAGAGCCAAACAACCTCTCGTGAGGAGTGCAATTATCAAGGATAGGGGTAGGCAACCTATTGATTGTGTAGATAGCCATGAGAGTAGATTCACCCCAAAATGGGGTAGGAAGAGATGTGGAAAGAAGTAGAGCACAAACAGTGTCTAAAATGTACCTAAGTTTGAATTCATCTCTACCATTCTATTGTGAGGTGCCAGGACACGACAAGTGAGAAACAGTGCCATAATGCTTGAGGATGGCTTGTAAATAATATTGAGTATATTCTCAAGCATTATCAGAACAAAAAGATTTGATGGGTTTTAAAAATTGGGTTTCAACCATTTTTGCAAAAGTGCGATAAATATCCAATAATTCATAACAAGATTTCATTAAAAACACCCAAGTGTAATGAGAGAAATCATCAACAAAGATAACAGAATAACGTGAACCACTCATACTAGCAATAGGAGAAGGTCCCCAAACATCATAATGAATTAGATCAAAAGAAGCAGTAGCATGAGACTCACTATTATTAAAAGGAAAAGTTGGTTGTTTCTCAAGTTGACATGAAATACAATCAAAAGGACTATTGGACACTGAAACTAACAAACCCTTTGATGCTAAAAGTTGAACGCGAGATGTAGATGCATTACCAAGACGCGAATGCCAAAGTGCAAGAGATGGTGATGACGAAGGGGTAGCAGCAGAGATGCTTGTGGTGGGGAGGTGTAAGGATGAGAGTTTGAACATGTGCCCAATTCTACGCCCGGTCCCAAGAGTCTGGCTCATACGAGGATCCTGCACATGCACACCAGAAAATTCAAAAGCAAGTCTATATCCAAGTTCACACAGTTGGCCAACAGAGAGGAGATTGAAGTACAATTCAGGCACATGAAAAACTTCAGAAACAGAAAGGGAAGGTGTAGTGATAATGCCTATATTTTTAACATTTAGAGTGGATCCATTAGCTGTGCGAATCAATGAGGAATGAGGTGAAGGTGCAAAGGTGGTAAATGAAGTAGGGTGAGGTTTTATGTGATTGCAACAAGCAGAGTCAAAGAGACAAGGGGAAGAGGTACCTTGCAAGACTGAGAGGATAGAGGAAGATGCATTACTAGAATGAGGTAGGATGACCTGGTTGACTATTGCCTTGAAATCAGCTGCAGATAAGGTGACACTGGATCCTGATGCCTAGCCAGAGGAAGCGACTTAAGAGGGAGCAGCTAGAGATGAAGCAGGTGGAGTTGAACCACTGTCAGTATGAGCAACTGCTGCTGTTGGTGTAGTAGATATTCCCTTACGCCAACACTTCTCAATAGTGTGCCCCCAACGTCGACAATAGCTACAGTAATTGTTATCTCGAGACTTAGGAGGGAGTCAAGGAGTATCCGATGTGTCATAATGGTCTCACTGGAATGACGAAGAACCAGAGGATGGTGTGGCCAACACTGTATGACTAGGATGAGAGCGCATAGTCTACGATCTAGTCTTGGCACGGACAAGTTCAAAGATGGCAGTGTCCAAAGTGGGAAGAGGATAACGATGTAAAAGTTTCACATGGACAGGATCAAAATCATCACGGAGGGGCATAAAAAATTGGTGAAGGCGATGTTGATCTCTACGTGTAACACACATCTCAGCATGAGTGGGATCCTCCCAAATAGGATGAGAAACATCAATTTGGTTCCATAAGAATTGCATGCAAGCAAGAAAATCATTTATACTCTGACCAGGTTCTTGCCTCAGATGGAAAAGCTCAAACAGAAGCTAATACTCGTGAGCACCATCCACAAAAGAATAACGAGAAGCAAGCATATCCCAAGCACCCTTTGCTTCATCAAAGCTGCCAAAGACCGCAGAAATAGATGGTATAGTAGTGTTACAGAGGCATGTAAGAATATGATGATGCTTGCTATCCCAATCAATAAGATGACTGGTGAAAGCCTCATCTGATTCAGAAGCCTCTTTAACTGGCTTTTTGACCTCCTGAGTCACATAAAGCCAAAGCTTGCAGCCTTTAAGAAAGCTACGCATAGATTGGGACCACACCATATAGTTTGTGCCATCCAATATAGTCTGAACATGATGAAGAATCTCGTTTTCTGCCATCGAGAAGGTGTAAATGCAAAAAATGTTGATGTGGCGCTGCTGATGTGGCACTTGCTAACGTGGCTAGGGCTGACATGTGCTAAGCGCATAAAACTGACACGCAGATCTTGGAGTGGCGCGTGAAGGTGCGTGCGGTGAGGGATGGAGGATCTGGCTCCTGTTATGGATTCGCCGGAGCTTGACGGCACCAGAAAAAAAATAAGATGCGGAAAAAAAAATTAAGGTGATTCAGAACCTGTGCTCTGATACCATGTTGAAAACAAGGTTGTATATTGAATCACACTCTAAATAATGTATAGAAGAGGCCTATATATATAATACACACAATATATGTACATAACTAATGTGGCACAATACTACATATATAATCTAACACTCGTGAACAAATTAAAATGTTCATTTTAATTCTCCAATATTCATAATTATTTCCATTAAATTGTGGAATTTGGGGTTTAGTGCTACTCACACAGGCCATAATTAAATTGCAACAAAATAAATCACTTCCACAACACTTTGTCAATGCAATTTGGCACAACCAATGCAAACTGATTAAATATTGCACTTTCAGAATACTTTGTGATTATTTTAATATTCCAATTGCCTTTTCAGAAAATTAAAATTAACTAGTGACCCAAAAATAATAAACTTGCCGCAGCAATTTCATCACACCAAATTAACTGTTTTGCCATTGCATTCAGCATAAAACAACATTGCCAAAATCAATTCTTCCATTCTATGATGAGTTTGCACCTAGACAACCAGCCTATGCTCTTCCACATTCACTTTCTCCACATCCTTGGTCTGATACCAATGTGTAGGAAGAAAAGGCAAAAAAAAAAACTAATCAAGAGCTGAAAATGCAATAAGATAGAAAATATGAGTAAATATGAGCTGCCCATCTTAATTTTATTAAGCAAAGGAGAAACTTACAAGTCTGCCTTATACATCTGTCAAAAGATCTATTTATAGCATATTTGCAAACTTGTTTTTACTATTCAAATTTCTTGTGGAGGATGAATTTCACTTATTGTTAGACTGCTGAGGGGTTGATGGACTATGGATGAACAGCTGGACGACTGCCCATAGGCGGTCGGCTGCGCCGTCAAGCTTACAGTTTTCGACAGGATTGCCGATCTCATATACCCTGAACAATGCGGAATTTTGCGGTAAAGTCGAATGCCTTTTTCCCAACTTTCATTTAATATCCATTTTGAAACTCTGTTCTAATTCGTGGACGATAAATCGACGAGCATATCCTTAGAAGAGGAAAACTTTTGCTTGTTTAAATAACACGTAGGTTCCAAGCTGTTCTTCATATAGATGAGAGACTCGGAGTCCTGGATATACATGGGGGCCTACCCTCAGAAATGTCCTGCGATTTCAAATTATAACTAATAATACAAGCAAGGAATTTATTTTTTTATTAATAATTAAAACTAATATGGATACATATAAAATGGAATTTATTATATATTTATTTACGTCAGCAAAAGCAAAGTGCAACCCAACGAAATAACATAGGACAGATGAATCATTCTAATTTAAATAAAAACGATTTACATTATATTTAAATTTTAATAAAGAATTATAAAGCGTGGGTTATTTTTAAGCTTTGAATTTTCGTCGGATGGCCTTGGCTTTTGAGTTTGTAATAATCTTGTATATGTAAGTTAGAATGCGTGAATAGGTTTTTGTTTTTTAATAAACATTGATAACTATCTGCAGATCTCAATCTCGTTTGAAAAAAAAATACGGAATGCATTACATCATATGCATTGAACATATTCCTTGTTGGTGATATGAGAAAAAGTGGACGTATGCATTGGAAGATATTTATTAAATAGATTAAGTTTCGTTGGATATAGGTCTCCTTAGGCTTAAACTGTTTTTATAAACTGTTTTTATGAGAATCAAGATATATGTTTGCCAATTTAGAATCGAATACTAACCCGTAGCCTCATGTGCTGATGATCCATTAGTTTTCTGGTTCCCGTCCTCTAAATATGTTGTCGCTGCCTCACATTCTGATGCAGTACATGGACTCGCTTGAGGTTTCCGTCTTCTTCTGTTATGATCAGCAAGGCTCTTTCTGCAACTTCGCTTTCTCCCGTCGAATTGAGACCTCAAATGAAATCTGTCAAACGCAATCACACTTAAGATTTCATCTGGATAGACTGGAAACAACATGACCCTCTATAAAGTTTAATCATCTGGCTGTTAAAAAACATTAGTATAATAATATGGATACTTTAATTAAATTAGACCATCTTTGACCATCTTCTTAAAATGAATTATACCATCTTCATAAAATGAAACATAATACAACAAAAACACAATCATGTTTCCATAGGGTTAGTGGAAATTGAAATAAAATCGACCCAAAACATCTTACCAGGGTTAGTGGAAAGCTTGAAATAAAATCCGTGCAAACATCTCACCAAAGATGTTCATAGGAAGTGAAATTATATGGTACCATCTATGCTACAATAAGGGAGACATCTTGATGGCTGTATTTGTTTGGAGGAGCCGTAATGTTATTATTAAGGTCGTATAATAACATGACAAGTGTGGAGGCATCTTGATTGTTGTATTTGTTTGGAGGAGCCGTAATGTTGTTATTGAGGTCGTATAATAGCGTGACAAGTGTGTCTTGAGAATGTCAGATAGAGAGTTGAGACAATCGTGCCTCTCTAGATATCTATGTTATCCTCTGAAAAAGGTATTCATTATATCTATATTATCCTCTCTGAAAAAAGTATTCATTAGCCGAGGAGAAAGTTCCATTTCAAGGCACTACACGACTAATGAAAAATGGAGCAAATCCTTTTATGTGACTATGGAAGTTGTAATGAAAAATGGAGCAAATCCGTTTAGAGATGGCTAATTAGAAAATTTATAGGCAGTCTATACGTCTCTCGAACCGTAGCCGAGAGACCTTATGAAAACATACACATAGTTGAAGGTTGAAGGATGTTAAAATATAAAACAATCGGAAAAGCTAGAAAGGGAGACCTGATCAGGATTTTATAGGAATGGAAATGAATGCAAAAACTAGAGAATGTGATTTAATTTAAAGAAACTACCTGCTACACTGTTGGCAAAACCGCTGAATGAGACCGCATACACTGACCGCAGAAGCCTTAGAGTGCAATTCGCAAACTTTAAGTCGGCGATAGTATTGTTTGGCACTGCTCAAGTTTTCATTACAACCCTCGGCCTGGCAGTAAGGTATCTTCGAGCCTTTAGATGATGATTTTTCTGTGCTGCAAAATCTATTGGCATTACCGGTTTCTTGGTAAGCGCCGCCCGAAGATGCAGTTGTTCCGGCCCCATGTAGGTTCCTTCCCATTCTGGCCATGAACAAATCTTCCTCCTCCGTCTTCACGAAGTAGCAGCCATGCACTAGCTGGTCTCTCCTCTCTATTATTCCATGGGGCTGCACAAGGGTTGAATGATCTTGCCACTGTATTCCCCGTGAATCGTAAAAGGTTGAAGAATTTATAGTCAAAGCCAACTCAGATGATCTCTGTACTAATTGTGAGGTCATCATTAAATAACTAGGTTTCAGCTGATCTGAATTATGACAAGGCAACAATGGACGATTTTCCGCCATGCTGGCTTGCATCTCGAGATGAAAACTAGACAGAATTACACTACACTCCACTTACAGAATCGACATTTGCCTCCGAATTAATATATTCTTCATCCAAACCCAAAAACAGCTGACCTGAAAACAAACAGCACTCAGATATCTGACCATGGAAAATTTTCCAGCAGTAACCCTAAAGAAATTCAACTCCTCATTTTTAACCAGCAAAGGCTCTGAACGGGATCCTTAGCTTTTAGCTTCAGTTCTATATTGTCTGGGTTATTTCGGTTGGCGAGTGAGGAGCCTAACTCGTGAGCAACGCTAGTGCAAGCTTAGAATTGGTTGACGAAGAAAATGAATCCAATATTCGAACTTTCCTCATTCTAAATTTAGTGGTAATGTTGAATCCGTTTTAAAGTGAGAGTTTTAGCAATTTCCAGGACTAAGGCCAAGAGCTGAGTGCAGCTGCAATTTCCTTTAGGTTGACCCTGGAGTGGAGCAGAAGAAAAGGGTAGACGTGTTAAAATGGCAATGAAGACGGACTCATGGTGATGGGATTGAGATGTCCCAACAGACCCGCTGTCCAGCACTTCGACTGGTACCGGTTGTTGCGCCGGAATAGCCTAATTCATCTTTCGCAGATTTGATTAAATAGCAATAATTGCAATCTTCAATCCATTCACAACGTCAAGTTTGCAAACATACAATTGTCCATTGCCAAAAGTAGGAATTTTCATAACAAGATTCCATTGAATTGACGCCGAAACATAATTTCTATTTACTGCAACAACATCATACATTACATTACCCATATCATATGCTCGATGGAGATCCTATCATCATTTTTTCATACAAATTAGATCCCGTTAAAACCGCAATCTTCTCCGAGATTACATGGTCCGTTTTATCATTTTAAAATCGATTACATGAAAATAAAAGTCTCTATCAAGTTGAAAATTATTATATCTTAATCTATTTCAGACCGAAAAACAGCCAACATTAATTATAGCCATATTAATAGTTCCTATACGCAACATTACAACGTTAATTATAAGAACTCTAATTATTCTTATAAGAAAGAACGCAACGTTCTGAGATTTGTTTTATCGTGATCGATGATACAACTTTACTTCCATTCGTTATCATTTTATTTAACTTGTGGTTGACTATGTCCTTGGCGGCATTGAATAATTTTTGTCCAATGACCAACACACCGTACAGTGTTTTTTACAGGCTGATGATGTGTTTTATTTTGACCAGTTTCATGTCCTCCATCATTTTATTTGAAGTTTATTTTTTTCGATTTTTAAATAGTCAAATATTGTCATGACATTCAGCTGTCATTGGAGTGAAAAATATAGTGAATATGTAAACATTAATTATGTTGGATTATTTGTGTACGTAAAATTCTGTTTAGTGTG
The DNA here is from genome assembly GCA_001517045.1 of Pseudotsuga menziesii. Lineage (NCBI taxonomy): Eukaryota > Viridiplantae > Streptophyta > Pinopsida > Pinales > Pinaceae > Pseudotsuga > Pseudotsuga menziesii. Next base: position 252,037 of record LPNX010738621.1, read on the forward strand.
AAGGACATAAAATATGTAATCTTTTAAAGTTAACAGTTTTAATGAAAAAAATGTGAAAGATTTATTAACTATATTATTCAAAATTTATGAAAGAATAATTCAAGTAAATATTTTAATATTTTATTCATTACATAGTATAGAATTTGAATTTAAGAAATAGTAGTGCCATTATCATTTTTTTTTATGTTGTGTCTTAATTATTAATAATGAATAATGAGATGTAAAGTGTTATGGTTATTTTTTTTTATTTAAATGTTGTTATGTCTTAAATATTAATAATTAATAATGAAATATAATAGAGGTGGAAAATAGTTGGAAAATAGAATTTGGGAGAAGTGTCAATTTGTCCACTATTATTAAGTTGTCTCTTCATCATGAGTTTTGGAGTAGTGGAGGCTGGTACATAAATATGATAAAGAGAAATATCAAATATCAATTGTTTTTAAAGTTATTAAATTTTTTAGATACATCATATTATATGGTTATACAAGATTTGTTGTATGATTGTAAAAGATTTGTTGTGGTAAAATATGTAAAAAAAAATTATATATAAAATTTGTAATTTTATTTATATAAAGAAAAAAATTTCCAAAAATAATACAGTAATAAAGTTTTGTTAATCATACAACATAATTGGACAAATATGATTTTGGTGAAGTGTCACTTATAAATTATTTGAACTTCTGTCCTAATAATGGTTTCTTAATCATACAAGAACAAAATTGGACAAATACGATTTTGGTGAAGTGTCACTTATAAATTATTTTGAACTTATCTCTTAATAATGGTTAAGAGTGTAAAGGATTTTTTGCCATACAAAATGTAAATTATTTTTTAAGGAAAATAGTTAATATTTTATTTATTTTAATGAATATTTATTAGAAAAGTAATTGATAAACAAGGTTGCATTAATCATTTTTAATATCAATTGAAAAATTATGATTTGGATGAATTATCAGTTGTCAATTATTTTAAAGTTGTCCCAATCATGAGTTGGGAGAAGTGTTTACTTAAATGTTATAAATATTTAAAAGAATGAAAAAGGCACTTACAAATTAATATAATAGATTAAGTATTTTTGAAGAATAATTAAGAACTATTTTTAATTTTACTTATAGAAATTTATAGGTAAAGAAAATAATAAAATAAAAATGAAGGAAATATGAATATTTAACAACCCTTTCCTAGTATGATTCTTGAGCAACAAAAAATACAAGAAAATACAAGGTAAAAAGGTAAAAGTAAATGTGCAACTTTTGGACAATAAGCTCAAGGTTGAGAGAGGGAGGCAGGAAGAGGGTGAGTGGCTCGAAAGGGACAAACATCTAAATGGTGGTGTCATATGAAGTGTTGCTTCACTTGAATAAAACTAAAATATTTACTTGTTGGTCTAATTCTTAGGTGTTGTCTTAAGCTAAAGTAAGTTTAATTAAGCTAGATGACTAATTAGGAGTTAACAATACTAATTTTCCTTGATTTTGTTATTTAAATGAAGATTCTATTCTTATTATTATCAACTTAATATCTTGCTTATCTTCTTATGGTCTTAAACACCAAAAAGCCATATCTAGATCTTTTAAATATATTTAAGTAAATATATTTAGACTAACTCATTTTTCATTGTAAAAGAACATATTATAGTCACATGCTTTTTAAATGAAAGGATAATCTTTCTATAAATATTATTATGGTTATTTTTATATTGTTAAAAGAAAATATTATATAAACACCTTATATACATATATATATATATATATTCTCTTGTGAATTAAGATAAATGTATTATATGTTTTTATGTATGGTTGTATACATTGTTAGTCCACTTACTAAAGAAAAACTAATGGTTTTGTTAATGAAGAAAGCAATACTTAAAAGAGGATCTTAACCGTTAGGGAGCGGTTTTCTTTTTTTTTAGGTTAGGGAAATCGGTAACACGTCGGGATTACTTGGGCGAGGCCTAGGTTCAAAGCCACCGGCTGCCGAAATGGTTTTCTTTTTCAAACTGCCAAGTTTTGGCTTGATGGAGGCAAATCACTCTATTGGAGGGATAGAGTCTCTTTGATCTGAGATCTCTAGAAGGAAGAAGGGAGAATAGAGAACGAAAGAGGGAAGAGGGTTGCATTGAAATAGAAGAGTGGCATTGGAGAAGGAGCCCACACTAGCCTCATTGCTTAACTCTTTAAGAATTTTGAAGTGAGAATGTATATGTGTTGAAGGAAAAATTGGATGACTGATAAGAGAAGGGAGCACATTCCTACTAATTTAGTTGTTGTATCAGTTGCTTGTTGCTTTCTGGTTGCACGATTGAGAATAGGGTTCTAAAATCTGTACTTTCTACCTTTGAGCAGCCTCCATTCTTTCGATTGCAGGTAGAATCTTCCTAGTGACCTCAAATAGTAAACTATCTTCTCTTACCTACCTTTATATTTAAGGTGTTATAATTATTTTGAGTACAGTTAGAAGGTTGGTCTTTGAATGAGAAAAATGTCAAACCATATCAAATTTGTGTATATAGTATGGTATTTGATTGTTTAGAAGAACAAATTAGAATACCACATAGTTTATTATAGTAAATTCTGTTTGCTTAAGAGAGAGGACGCTTTTGTAAGTGGTATGATGTTTATACTATTCTCTTTCTTTTTATTTGATGTTATCCTGTAGATAAAAAGAGGGGCAAACCCCAAGGTGGATCATCCTCATAAAATCAGTAACTTCTAAATTTCCTTTGTCTAAACCGTGTAATAGGTTAGAAAACATATATAGAGAGAGTATGAATAAGAGTGGAGGGTTTCGTGAGATAACATAGAGAGAAAGTACGAATAAGAGTGGAGGGCTTCGTGAGCGTAGTAGAGATCGTATAATGTTTTTTTTTAAATATATTTGTTAAACTATTATATACAAGTAATTTGTATCCCACTCGAAGCAACTGAGTGTTCATTGAAACAATTTCCTCTAAATAAATGTCACGAAGAAAAGTGAAAAGAGGATGTCCCTCTTTTGAATATTGTAATTTTTGCTTAATAAATTATTGAGGATGTCTCCCATCATGGGTTTTAAACTAAAAATAAATGCTTAAGGATTCTAGCCTCAATAACATGAATTCTATACCCTTTCCCATCATGGGTTTTAAACTAAAAATAAATGCTTAAGGATTCTAGCCTCAATAACATGAATTCTATACCCTTGAATATTTTTTTTATTGCTTTAAAAAATCTAAGTAGTTAAATATATATATATATATATATATTAAGAGGAGGGAAGTTTACACTTGCCTCTAAATAAATGTCACGAAGAAAAGTGGAAGAGGATGTCCCTCTTTTGAATATTGTAATTTTTGCTTAATTAATAAATTATTGAGGATGTCTCCCATCATGGGTTTTAAACTAGAAACAAATGCTTAAGGATTCTAGCCTCAATAACACGAATTCTATACTCTTGAATATTTTTTTTATTGATTAACAAATCTAAATAGTTAAATAAATAAATATATATAATATTTTTTTTATTGATTAAAAAAACTAAATAGTTAAATAAATAAATATATAAATATATATTAAGAGGAGGGAAGCTTAGAAAGTTTTGTAGCATTTTATAGTTTTCATTTGGAATAAATAAGTGTTCAAAGGTTTGAATTGTACAAGATGGTATTCTCTATATTTAAATAGAAGGCCTTACAATAAGGTGGAATAGAAATTTGAAAGTAATCTCTATGAAATAGATCTTCAGATAAATGAAAATTTGCAACATATGTGGTGTAGAATCCCTTTTTGTTCAATAAAATAATATTAAAGACCAACAATTCTTGGTGGAGGTAGCCCAAAGTTGGGTGAACCATGTATATTGGAGTCTCTCTTACATTATAATCTTAATTTGGTAATTTAATTCTTTGTTGATAAAAAAAATACTCATTTTCTTAAATTGTACATAAAGATTGGATTATGCATGATGTTTTCTAAAAATATTTAATAAGAATTTGTATACAAGATTAGATGTATGTTTATGTCGAAGAGCACCTAAAGCAATAATATTGCATTTTCATGAAAGAATAAACACTAATAGATGATAAAACTTTAAATAGATAAGTCATCTCCTCTTTATGTATTTATGCTAACATAGTTATCTTATTTAAATAAGGAGTTGAAAGAATACACGCAGATGCTCTTAATCTTCATTTTTTACAATAAAGGAAATGTTTTACTTCTCTGAATTGTGGAAAGAATGTAGTGCCGAATTTTTTTTTGGAAAAAACATTTTATTTATTTATATTGTGTTACTTATTTATATCTTTATCATTCCTCAAATCTTTTGTATTTGGTGTATCCAATTATCACATGGTTAAATTATTAAGCAGTCATGATGAGTAAACTCGAGGAAATTGGAAAAAGAGATTGACTTGTCATGTAGATTAATTTGGGCTATTACAAAAAAAAAATTACTTGAGGATTTTAGGTGTGTTACAAAAAAAAATTACTTGAGGATTTCGAGATAGAATTAAAATCCAAAAGTAAAATTATGAAAGGTGAAGTTTTGTCTAAATATTGACAAGGTGATATGCTTAATTTATGTAAGGATATATTTATGCTATTTTATATGCATAATGATGGGCAACGTGCAAGTTTATGGGATAGAATATTTTAGTGCATAGTGACTTTATCTATGATAAATGACTAATGGATACATGATGTAGTTAAACTAGATGTAATATACCAAATTTTGGACCCAACCCTTATGGGCATGAGCCCCATCGATTATCATGTTACCTTGATGTTTTATTTTGATATACTAGGTCAAGGACCCGAGTGCAAATGAACATGATGATTTGTTTGATATATTGAGCATAAGCCAATTGCATATGATATATATATGTTTTCTTGTGTTGGGCGTGGACCCTGAAGAAAATGGTTGATGAGATGTTTTGTGTTGAGCGAGGAGCTCCGGCGTACATGGGTAAATTGATGTTTGGTGTTGAGCAAGAAGCTTTGGAGCACATGAGTACTTATATTTGTGTTGAGAGAGAAGCTCTGGAGCACATGAGTTTTGAGACATTTGTGTTGAGCATGAAGCTCTATAACACATGAAAAGATAAATTGGAAGTGTTGGGCATTAGCCCTGGAGCCTTCCATGTTGATGTTGAGCATAAGCTTTGGAACATCGGATCCTTGGCCATTGTATCCCTAGGTGTATCCTACAAGTACATCCTAGCATTAGTGTTGAGCGAGGAGATCTAGAATTGCACTAAGTTTGTAACTCCTTGTTTTTAGCATATAAGCGCTAGGAGTTACTCAAAAGAATTAATTATGTCAAGTTAAAATGACTCGAGAAAAATATTGATCTCATCTCACTTATTTATAAGTGATTAAATGAAATTTTGAATTTTTATATCGCATAAGTACCGAAGAAATACTATGCTATATGAGGGAATCCAACATGCAATGTTTAGAGTTGAATAGTTGAATAGCCTAGTAGACCTAACCACCTACCTGATGACCTTAATGAAGAAAGTGTCATAAGTTTAGAGATCATAATATATGATACTGAAAGACAAATGTTAACAAATAATATATTATTATACATTTTATACATGGTATGTATAAAGTGTAAGCATAGTAATAATATTAATAATGTAAGAAAGAAGGAAAAGCTCCATCTATTATTATTATTACTAAAATTAAATTAAATATTATAATACCTACAAAAGTCCAATTAGAAACTAGTTAAAAGTTCCTAAGTTTAAATATTAAAAGTACCTAAATTAAATAAAAAGGGTTAAATTAAGAAATCAAATGATTCTTGATTTAACTACCCCTTTGACTTAAAAGTATGTCTATAAAGTCCCAAGCCAAAGAGAGGCTTAGGGATCTCTTCCATCTTTTTGGAGTCATTATTCTACATGATTATTCTCAATAGAGTTCTTGGAGAACATTTTCCTAAGAGGAAAAAGGTGAACTGATTCAGACATGATATTCGAGTTAGGGAAGCCTTACCTTAGAAACTCTAGGCTACTTGCATGTTCGAACCAGATCGGGGGGATCTACATTAAAACTAGGAATAGTTTCAGGTCATGGTTGGGTGGAACATGGTAGTTCCCAAGTGATTTGGTCATCTATACAGAGGTGAGATCTCCCTTTGAATTGTTAATGTTGGGTAAATGAGTGTGAAGGTTTCAGCCATTGGAATAGCTTCACCTTTCAAGTATGAGGCTCTTGATTTCATATTTCATTATCTAGTATAATTTTTGGTAAGAATATCTAACTGTTTATGTATATTTCTAACCCTATGTTTACAATTGTTTTCTGTGTCAAAACCTTTAGGGGTTTACATTTTAGTCATAAACCCTATGTCTGTAAATTAATTCATGTTTAAGAATTATTTAGGGCCTATTTTTCTTATACTTAGTTCTACATTTTGTCATAGCTTAAACTTTGTTTTCCTAAACCCTAGAAATTTCTCTAAGAGTGCCTATAAGTTTATTTACCTATGAACTCTAGTGGGAGAATTATACTAGGAATAAAATACTTATTCAAGTTAAGCTATAAACAAACCATAAATATAAAACACACTTAACTAAAGTATAGTAATTAGAACTGTATTCTAATTAAGCAATATTATAAACACATTATTCTATACTTAAGAATATTCATCAATACAAAGTATTAAATCTAAAATAAAACGCAACAAAGCCCTCTCAAGGTTTGTAATTATTTCTACCAAGAACCAATGTTAAACAATATCTTTTTCCATTAAGCAAATAAATTCGTAGTTTGATTCTACAGTCCAAGTATCGATACCACTTCATGGTCCACAATTTATGCTTACCAATACTCCATGTTAAATCAAACCACATATTTATTATACCAACTACATCCACGAAATCGTATGTAGTAAAGCAACTATCAACATAATTAATCCATTGTGGGTATAATATTCTCAACTCTTTAAATAACTTATCAAGTACATATACAAGAATCACATACCATAACAAAAATCAAAACATAATAAATTAACCATAATGCTAAGTACAACACTCATTGAAAACTAAATATAATTACACAAAGGTCGGAGGATCAATTCGTGTAGGCGTTTTGCCAAAATCAAATCCATACATTTATAAACCATCACAACCATAAATGACCTAGGATCAATTCCTGTAGGATCTGTTTATTTACAATTCACCGTGACGAATCTTGTAGGATTCAATATTTGGATTCTACCTCACACTGTACCATTCCATTATTAGAGCCATGCTATATACATATACACAGGTTGTAAATTTAAAATACATCTAATCTTTGCATAGAGGTCAAAATACCCAATAAAATTACAGACTGTAACTATGGCCCTTGTCCCTACCTTTTAACAAATCCATTAAATAGTAACGCAACCCTATCAACGCTATAAGAATAGCAACAACACCATCGAAGCATTACACCCTGTCACAACTCTTACATATTAACATAAAGGTTTAACCATAAAACAAGTTTCATCCATAAAAAGGATAATGTAAATCTCCATTTACTATCGCATCTCTAATGGTGGGAACGCCAAATCCCCATACGGCATGGCCCCAAATCCATCAACACTGTCAATGATTTTCCATAAAAGAACTTGAAACAGAACTTGTGAATCCACACAGTCCATTAATAAGAATTATAACCATGAAATCAACATAGTATGAAAATAATATTTGTATATATAAACATAATCATTATCAAAACCATTAAATATTCACATAGTCTTTTAACCTCAGCCTTGCACCATTGTAAGCAATGGTGTTTCCTCCATTACCCATAAATATAAACTCATTTACATTGCAAAGAGCCTATCGAGAATCACCCAGTCACATTTTCCACACAATTTTCCCATTACCAAAATCCGAACACGTTAAAGACCCGAACCAAAGGCACTAAACCCCACAAGAAAAACCCCAAGTCCTAATGCATAATTTACGCTTTACGCTTTAACATTTCAAGCAAACCCTTTCCAAAAATGTAGCCATTAGTAACCAGAGCCAAGCATTCAAACCCACAGCGAGTAATAACTCTGTCATAACAACTAAGCAAATGAGGGAACAAGTTAAACACTTGTTACAACATGCTTACCCGAATGGGTATGGTATTTCTTGTAGAGATACCCATGAACCATGACCCATGAATTTCGTCACACCGTGTAACCGACAACACATAGCAGAGGCCACGATGAAGATTACACATGATAACCAAACTAGACATAGAAACAATGATGCTAAACTAGAGACGGTCACGTACCTGTCTTCACAACCAAACCATCGAAGTCCCACACCACCACACAACACAGAGGCAGATCTCACGTAGCTATGCTATGAATGACCAAACCAATGCAAGGGCCCAAGCCATAAGCTTGGATGCCACATTTCCCAAAGTGAATTTATGTCGCCACCCTAGCCTCCATTAACATTTTCCAAACCCATATTGTATAGTTCATGCCAACATTTGAACTCTACCCCAAAAACAATGTTCATTACAAACCCCAGGCATGCATCGAATTACATAGCATTTAAGCCATAATTCCATGGCATATGAAATATGCCATGGAGGACTTTAGACCAAGTTTTTACAAACTTACACCAACTATTAAAATCCTACACTAAAGACTTGTTAAAGCATAAACCCTTTTTCAAATCCTTTATACGATAAGTGAGTATGTGCCATGTAAATAATAAAGTGTAGTAGTGACCCAGTCACTAACATAGAGTCCGTAAGAATACCAATAATAACCAGCACAACATAGTCTAGTAAATGATGCAGTCTGGTATAAGTATCATCCAACAACCTTTGTATTTTCACTAGGATAGATCTGTAAAACTAAGTGATAGTGACGAAACAAACAACATGGTTTGTTCATCTTTTACAAGATATTTCCATAGCTAAGTGCACTTAAACACAAAATGGAAAGAAATGCATTAGTTCGTAAGAACTAAGTAAGCCCAATGTGACAAATAGAAAACAATTACCTCTCACGTGGTTACAAGGGAAACTAGTCCTAGCACTCCACCCCTTTTTCCAATAACAAAGTTAAGTCATAATTGTTTACACAACAAATAATCAAACATTATAATCAATGAGTAAGTAATCGAAGTAACTAACATACATGTAAATTCATAACCATAGATCAATATAGTAAGCAATGTCACGAAAACACAAGTATACATTAAATAACCGCATTAAGGAATATGAAAGCATAACGTAAAAATAGCTTACGACTTTAGATAACAGTAAAGAAAGTATGACACATTCTGCACAAGTTCAAATAATGTCCAGCATAGGTAGTTTTGACTAGCCTAATAAATAATTTTTTTTTTCAATTTTTAGGGACATTACAAGTGGTATCAGATCCCATTTTTAACACTAAGAGACCAAATGGGCGTACCAAATATTCGTTGCAAGGAAAATAAAGTATGTTTTAAATTTTGTTAACTAACAAAAAAAAATTCTGTTATTAAAAATTTGCAATTGAAGGATTTTGAAAGAACAGTTCATATCATGGACACTAAAGAAGATAACAACTGACAAGGGAAGTAGAATACCCCCACTCAGAAAGCAGAACTGGTGGTAGAATTGAATTTTGATATAATAAAAACCCTACAAAGTCTTTAAGCAAATTTGCAAAGCTTTGGAGATGATAATTTGAATGAAAGAAAGGAACACCAAGCAATTAATGAGACATTGTTACGAAACATGATGAGAGGAAGCCCGTAGGGAAAACCCACTCATTCCACAAATAGGTTCAAGAAGGAACCTTATCATAAATGGGCTAGCATCCCAAGAGAAGAAGGAAAAGAGGAACATACCCCTTAACTTCCATAAGGATATTATTGAAGTCCTTCCAGTGATGACTCTCTTTATCCATGCAGAAAGAAACAGAGAAATGATGACAATCTCTAGGGGGAGTTCTTACAAATTAGAGCCCCAACCTATGAAGGAGAGATGGACACGAGGGAAAACTCTGAAGAGTGGCTATTGGGTATGAGAAAATATTTCCGAGTTCATAACTAATCTAACGAAATGAAGGCTCGGTTGGCCATATATAATTTAAATGGAAACGTAGTGAGATGGTGGAGAGACTTGAAGAATACCAAGAAATATGAGGTGAGAGAAATACGTTGGAGTAATTTCCACAATACTTTTCAAGAAAAAAATATGTCGGAAAGATTCTTCGATAGAAAGGTGAAAGAGTTTCACGAGTTATGTATGGTATCCATGACTATGGATGATTTTATTAACATAATTTTAGATCTGTTACATTATGTACCATACATCAAGGAAGATAAGGTAAAAATCCTACAGTTTTTATGATGTCTTCCTACCATCTTTCGGGAAAGGATTGATTTTGACATGCCTAAAACCTTGGACACCACATTGCACAAATCTAGGATTTTCTATGAGCATGGGAAGCTAAGGAAAGAAAACCTAAACAGAAATAAAGATAGGTCTAAGAACTTCTCTAACAACCATAAACTGGGTTTAAACCTATCACCATACATAGAATAGAACAACAGTTTTCCAGCCAACAAGAACTTTAACAAATCAGGTACAAAGCCATATGTACTAGCTCCAAATGCTAACAATCCAACAAAAACTGGAGGGGCCAATGTTTCCTTACTATAGATTAAATCCTGGAAATTCCAAGGGCCTCGTTATGCCCGATATTGTAAGAAAAATACCCATGGGGTCTTTCCCAACTTACAAGAAGAACCAACGGTAGACCACATAGCTGGAGCACTGTGGATTTATGTAGCTTTGGATGGCCGATAGGTAGACCATCAGGCTACCATGGTTGAGATAGAAGGTAAGATATTGAACACTTCTATTTCAATACTCATTGACCACTGTGCTTTCCAGAGCTATGTATCGCCTAAAATTATTGATGTATGTAAACTAGGAAAAGTTAAACATGATAAAACTTGGTTCATACAATTAGCCACGGGTACAAAATGGAAAGTTTCAAAAATAGTTGAAGATTTTGACATAAACCTGAATGGTTTTCCTATGAAAGTAAAGCTGAACATCCTACCCCTAGGATCGTATGATATACTTATCACCATGGACTGGTTGGAACAACCCCATGTCATGTTCGATTGCTTACACAAATCAATCTTGTGTACAAATAGCCAAGGGAATCAAGTGAATATTCAAGGTATACCAAAGAAAGTTTATGTAAGGAACATACCTTCTTTACAACCAGAGAAGTGCTTTAGGAAAGGATACAAGTTGTTTGCAGTAACTATCTAAGAAATAGAGGCTGAGAGAGAACAACACATAGAGGAATTTCCCGTTCTTGTAGAATTCAAGGATGTATTTGCTAAGGAAATCCCAAGATTACCTCTGAAACAACACCTAAACTTTTCCATAGAACTAACACCAGGATAAGTTTTGGCTTCAAAATCCCCTTACCGCATGAGAGCACTAGAGTTGGTTGAACTCAAACTGCAGTTGCAGAAGTTGATAGAAAAAGGATATATTTGACCAAGTGTGTCCGCTTGGGGAGGACCGATACAAAGAAGAAGGATGGTACGATGCAGATGTGCATCGATTACCGTAATCTTAACAAGATGACTATCAAGAACCGATACCCACTCCCTACGATCGATGAATTGTTTGATCAAGTAGGAGGAGACAAGCTATTTTCAAAGATCGACGTGTGATCCAAATACCATCAAGTATAGATTCATGATGAAGATATTCACAAAATTTCCTTTCATACAAGGTACGGTCACTACGAGTTTGTAGTAATGATGTTTGAGTTGACCAATGCACCCGTTAACTTTATGTGTATGATTAACAATATATTCTATAAATATATGGATAAATTTGTTTTGGTCTTTATAGACAACATCCTAGTTTAATCTAAGAGTAAATAGGAACATGAGGAATACCTTTGCATAGTACTACAAGTGTTACGATAACATCGTCTTTATGCCAAGTTTAGTAAATGTGATATTTACAAACCACATATATAGTACTTGGGTCATATCATCTCCGAGATAGGGATAGCTATGGATCCGAAAAAGATTAGATTCATAGAAGATTTTCCTACCCCTACTAATGTCACCGACATTAGGTCCTTTTTTGGATTAGCCGGATATTATCAGAAATTGATTGAGAACTTCTCGAGAATAGATTGTCCCATGACCTCTTTGGAGAATAAGGAAAATAAGTTTAGTATGGACGACCAAGTGCGAGGAATGTTTTCAAAATCTTAAGCAACATTTGACGACCGTACCAATACTATGATTTCCAGATCTCGATGGGGATTTTGTTGTTTGCATAGATGCAAGAAAGGAAGGACTCGAAGGATTCCTCTTGCTGAATGATCACAGTATCTATTTTGAACCACGAAAGTTAAAATAAAATGAGAAAAAATACCCCACACACAATCTTGAATTAGCAGCTATCATCCACGCCTTGAAGATGTGGAGGCACTAACTTAGGGGAAGGAAATTCCTTTTGAAGACAGACAATATAAGGATGAAGTATTTATTCGAGCAGCCGGATCTTAATGCAAGGTAATCCAAATGGTTGGATTTCCTTAGCAAGTACCATTTTGAGCTAAAGCATATTAAGGTAAAAGAGAACAAGATTGATGATTCCTTGAACCGATGAACTCATATGATATATGAAGTGAGTTTAAGTCAAACTGATTTATATTTACATAAGAGGATTAGAATGGACAACAGAGTTGACCCTTTCTATGTATAAATCCTCAAGAAGGTCCAAGAGAACAAGTTGTTTCAACAACAAAAAGATTACAAGGTAGACGAAACATGACCGATATGGTCCAAGGAGAGATTGTACATTCCAAAAGGAGGAGAAATTTGGTCCAGTGTCCTCATTGGATTTCATCGGACACCCTACTCGGGGCATCCGAGATATCAAAAGATGATATCCACCATTAAGAGACACTTTTTCTAGCCTATGTTAAAGGCCGACATTGCATTGTTTATCATGAAATGTCAAGAATGTCATCTAGTCAAAGATGAGCATCAACATCCTTTAGGATTGTTGCAAACATTACCCATTTTGGAATGGAAGTGGGAGGTCATTAGTATGGATTTTATCACCGGTCTACCTAAGAGTAAGAAACAAAATGATTCTATCTTTGTAGTAGTTGACAAATTGTCACAAACAACACACTTAATTCTAGTGAAGTCGACCTACAAGGAAGTAAACATTGTCAATATCTTCTTGAAGGAGATATTTAGATTGCATAGGGTACCTAAGACAATCATCTAGGATCGAGATACTAAGTTTATTCTCTGGATTAGAGACGCAGTTGAACTTTAGTACTGCTTATCACCCATAGAAAAACGGGAAGATATAAAGGGTAAATGATATTTTTGAGGAAATGATTAGGATGTATGTCATGAACAACCCCACCAAGTGGGAATATTACCCACATCTTACAAAGTTTTCATATAACAACAGATACCATACTTTCTCCAAGATGTGTCCCTTTGAGTTACTATATGGATGGAAGTGCATAACACTGGTTACTTGGGATAGCTCAGTGGATCGGCTCATGCTAGGTCCTGACATATTAAAGGACATGAAAACTTGTGTAACCAAAGTCCAGGTGAACCTTAAAGAAGCACAAGACCACCAAAAATGCTACGTGAATAAGAAAATAAAAGATAAAGACTATCAAATAGGCGATCATGTCTACTTGAAAGCAAAAGAAAAACGAAGCTCGTTGAGCTTGGGTAGGTGTGGTAAGTTAGTAGCTAGATTCTGTGGACCCTTTGAGATAATGGCCAAGAGAGGGCTAGTGGCATATGAAATAGCATTACCCTCTCACATAAGAGATCATAATTTTTTCCATGCATATTTATAAAATAAATATGTTTATGATACTAAACATGTGATTGATTGGTCCTTATTTCAGGTGGAACATGAAGGGGAGTTTTCCCTTGAACCTCTTCATATATTGGACAAGAGGGAGATGTAGCTCAGGAAGCACACCATAGTCCTATTTAAAGTGAAATGGAAGCACTTCGAATCCAATGAGGCTACTTGGGAGAATGAACCCACCATGAGAAAGGCTTACCCCGCCTTATTTCATGATTTCATTCTGAGTCCCTAAAACACAAGGGACAATGTTGTTCTAAGTGGGGAGTGATGAAATATCCTAATTTTTGGACCTAACCCTTATGGGCATGAGCCCCATTGATTATGATCTTACCTTGATGTTTAATTTTGATATACTGGGTCAAATACCCCACTGTATATGAACATGAGGATTTGTTTGATATATTGGGCCTAATCCAATTGCATATGATATATATAGGTTTGCTTGTGTTGGGCGTGGACTCTGAAGCACATGGTTTATGAGATGTCTTGTGTTGAGAGAGGAGCTCTAGAGCACATTGGTAATTGATGGTTTTTGTTGAGTGAGAAGCTATGGAGCACATGAGTACTTATATTTTGGTTGAGAGAGAAGCTCTGGAGCACATGAGTGTTGAGAAATTTGTGTTGAGCATGAATCTATGGAACACATGAAAAGATAAATTAGAAGTGTTGGGAATAATTCCTAGAGCCTTCCATGTTGATGCTAAGCTTAAGCTTTAGAACATTGAATCCTTGTCCATTGTATCCCTAGGTGTATCCTACAAGTACATATGATCATTAGTGTTAAGTGAGGAGCTCTGGAATTGCACTAAGTTTGTAACTCCTTGTTTTTAGCATTGAGTATGGGCTCTAGATAAGTGCTCGGAGTTACTGAAAAAAAATTAATTATGTCAAGTGAAAATGACTCGAGAAAAATATTGATCTCATCTGACTTATTTATAAGTGATTAAATGAAATTTCAAATTTATGTCTCTCATCAAGTACTGAAGAACTACCATGATATATGAGGGAATCCAACATGCAAGGATGCTTAGAGTTTCCTTGCCTACTAGACCTAACCACCTACCTCATGAAATTAATGAAGAAAGTGTCATAAGTTTAGGGATCATAATATATGATACACAAAGAAAAATGTTAACAAGTAGTATATTATTATATATTTTATACATGGTATGTATAAAAAGTAAGCATAGTAATACTATAAATAATGTAAGAAAGAAGGAAAAACACCATCTATTATTATTACTAAAAGAAAAATAAATATTATAATACCTACAAAAGTCCAATTAGGAACTAGTTAAAAGTTCCTAAGTTAAAATATTAAAAGTACCTAAATTAAATAAAAAGGGTTAAATCAAGAAATCAAATGATTCTTGATTTAATTGCCCCTTTGACTGAGAAGTTTGTCTATAAAGTCCCAAGCCAAAGAGAGGCTTGGGGATCTCTTCCATATTTTTGGAGTCATTATTCTACCCGATTATTCTCAAGAGAGTTCTCGGAGAACATTTTCCTAAAAGGAAAAAGGAGAATTGATTCAGACCTGATATCCCAGTTAGGGAAGCCTTACCTTAGGAACGCTAGGCTACTTGCAAGTTGGAACCAACTTAGGGGGATCCGGATTAAAACCAGGAATGGTTCTGGGTCATGGTTGGGAGGAATGTGGTAGTTCTGAACTAATTTGGTCATCTATACAGAGGTCATATATGCTTGTGACTTATTAATGTTGGGTAATTGAGTGTGCAAGTTTTAGCCATTGGGATAGCTTCACCTTTCTCGTATGAGGCTCTTGATTTCCTATTTCATTATCTAGTATAATTTACGGTTAGAATATCTAAGTGTTTATGTATATTTCTAACCCTATGTTACAATTGTTTTCCCTGTGAAAACCTTTAATGGTTTACATTTTATTCATAAACCCTACGTGTGTAAATTAATTCATGTTTAAGAATTATTTAGGGCCTATTTCTCTTGTACTTAGTTATGCGTTTCTTCATAGCTTAAAATTTTTTTTGCTAAACCCTAGAAATTTCTCTAATAGTGCTTATATGTTTATTTTCCTATGAACTCTACTAGAATATTCCATATTGCCAACAAAACTATAGTAGGAATAAAAGACTAATTCAAGCTAAGCTATACACAAACCATAAATATAAAACATAGTTAACTAAAGTATAGTAATCACAACTGTATTCTAATTAAACAATATTATAAACATATTATTCTATACTTAAGAATATTCATCAATACAAAGTATTAAAGATAAAATAGAACATAACGAAGACCTCTGAGGGTTTGTAATTATTTATACCAAGAAAAAAGGTTAAACAATATATTTTTCCATTAACCAAATAAATTCATAATTCGAATGTACAGTCCAAGTATCGAGACCACTTAATGGTCCATGATATATGCTTACCAATACTCCACACTAAATCAAACCACATATTTATTATACCAACTACATCCAAAAATTTGTATGCAGTAAAGAAACTATCAACATAATAAATCCATTGCAAGTTGATTATACCCAACTCTTTAAATAAATTATCGATTACATGTAGAAGAATTGTATACCATAACGAAAGTACCAACCTAATAAATTAACCATAATGCTAAGTACAACACTCATTAAAAACCAAATATAATTACAGAGAGGTCATAGGATCAATTCCTGTAGGTGCTTTTACCAAATAAAATCCATACATTTACAAACCCTCACAGCCATAAACGACCAAGGATCAATTCCTGTAGGGTCTGTTTATTTACAAGTCACTGTGACGAATCCTATAGGATTTGATATTTGGAATCTACCTCACATTGTAGAATTCCATTATTAGAGCTGCACTATATACATATACACAGGCTGTAAATTTAAAATACATCTAATCTTTGCACAGAGCTCGAAATACCCAATAAAATTACACACTGTAACTATGGCCCTCATCCCTACCTTTTAACAAAGCCATTAAACATTAACACAACCCTTTCAATGCTATAATAATAGCAACAACACCATCAAAGGGTTACACCCTGTAATGAATCTTACATATTAACATAAAGGTTTAACCATAAAACAAGTTTCACCCATAATAACGATAATGCTAATCTCTAATTACTATCACAACTCTAATAGAGGGAATGCCAATTCCATATATGGCATGGCCCCAAAGCCATCAACATTGTCAACAATTTTCCAAAAAATAACTTGAACTAGAACTTGTGAATACACATTGTCCATTAATAAGAATTATAACTACAAAATCAACACAGTATGAAAATACTATTTGTATATATAAACATAATCATTATCAAAACCATTAAATATTCGCCTAGTCTTTTAACCTCGGCCTTGAACCATTGCAAGCAATGGTGCTACCGCCATTACCCATAAATATAAACTTATTTACATTGCGTAGAGCCTGTCGAGAATCACCCAGTCACATTTGCCACACAAATTTCCCATTACAAAAATTTGAATACATTAAAGTCCCGACCTAAAGGAAATAAACCCCACAAGTAGAACCCCAAGTTGTAATGCGTTATTGATGCTTTCCTCTTTAAGATTTCAAAAAGATGCTTTCATGAAATGCATCCATTAGCAACTAGAGCCAAGCATTCAAACCCAATGCGAGTAATAACTTTGTCACAACAACTAAGAAAATGGGGGGAACAAGTTAAACACTTGTTATAGCAGCCTTACCTGAATAGGTATGGTATTTCACGGAGAGCTATCCATGAACAATGACCCACGAATTTCATCACACCTTACAACCTACAATAGAGAGAAGAGGACATAATGAGGAGTACACATGATAACCAAACTAAACAGACAAACAATGCTGCTAAACCAGTGATGGTCACGTACCTGTCTTCACGGCCAAACCATCGAAGTCCCATAGTGACCATGCAACACAGAGGCAGAACTCATGCATTTATGTTACAAATTACCAAACCAACTCAAGAACCAAGCCCTAAGCTTGGATGCCACATTTCCTAAAGTTCATTTATGTCTCCGCCCTGGCCTACATTAACATTTTCCAAACCCATATCATATAGTTCATGCCAACCCGAAGAATGCATCGAATTACATAGGGTTTAAGCCATAATTCCATGGCATATGAAATATTCCATGGAGGACTTTAGACCAAGTTTTTACTAACTTACACCAGCTATTGAAATCCTACACTAAAGACTTGTTAAAGCATAAACCATTTCTCAAAGCCTTTATACCATAAATGAGTATGTGCCATGTAAGTAATAAAGTGTATTAGTGACTAAGTCACTAACATAGAGTCCATAAGAAAAACAATAATAACCAGCACAACATAGGCTAGTAAATCATACAATCAGATATAAGTATCATCCAACAACCTTCATATTTTCACTAGGATAGATCTATAAAATTGAGTGATAGTGACAAAACAAACAACATGGTTTGTTCAAGTTATAGAAGCAGTTTCCATAGCTAAGTGCACCTGCACGCAAAATAGAAAGAAATGCATTATTTTGTAAGAACTAAGTAAGGCCGATGTGACAAGTAGAAAATAGTTACCTCCAAGGTGGTTACAAGGGAAACTAGTCCCGCCACTCCACACCTTTTTCCAATAACAAAGTTAAGTCAGAATTGTTTACACAACAAATAATAAAATGTTATAATAAATTAGCATGTAATAGAATTAACTAACATACATGTAAATTCATAACCATAGATCAATATATTAAGAAACATCATGACACCATAACTATACATTAAATAACTGCATCAAGGAATATGAAAGTAGAATGTAATATCTTGAATTTTGGACCTCTCACTTATGGGAATGAGCCGCATTGATTATGATGTTACCTTGATGTTTTATTTTGATATACTTGGTCAATTGCCACACTTCATATGAACATGATGATGTGTTTGATATACTGGGCATAGGCCAATTGCATATGATATATATATATATATATATGTGTGTGTGTGTGTGTGTGTGCTTGTGTTGGGTGTGGACCTTGAAGCACATGATTGATGAGATATTTTTTGTTAAACAAGAAGCTCTGGAGCACATGAGTAGTTATATTTGTGTTGAGCAAGAATCTCTGAAGAACGTTAGTTCTCATACATTTTTGTTGAGTGTGAAGCTTTGGAACACATGAAAATATAATTTGGAAGTGTTGGGCATAAGCCTTGGAACCTTCCATATTTATAATGAGAATACACTCTGGAACATCGGATCCTTGGCTATTGTATCCCTAGGTGTATCCTACAAGTACATCCTAGCATTGGTGATGAGTGAGGAGCTCTGGAATTGCACTAAGTTTGTAACTCCCTGTTTTTAGCATTGAGTATAGGCTCTGGTAAGCACTAGGAGACCTAACCATATACCTGATGACCTTAATGAAAAAAGTGTCATAAGTCTAGGGATCACAATATGTGATACCCTAAGAAAAATGTTAACAAATAATATATTATTATATATATTTTATACAGAGCATGTATAAAGAGTACACATAGTAATAATATTAATAATGTAAGAAAGAAGAAAAATTCCATCTACTATTATTATTACTAAGAGAAAATTAAATATTATAATACCTACAAAAGTTCAATTAGGAACTAGTTAAAAGTTTCTAAGCTTAAATATTAAAAGTACCTAAATTAAATAAAAAGGGTCAAATCAACAAATTAAATGATTCTTGATTTAACTACCCCTTTAACTGAAAAGTATGTCTATAAAGTCCCAAGCCAAGGAGAGGGACATGGATCTCTTGCATCTTTTTGGAGTCATTATTCTACATCATTATTCGCAAGAGTGTTCTTGGAGAACATTTTCCTAAGAGGAAAAAGGAGAACTGATCCAGACCTGATATACCAGTTAGGGAAGGCTTACCTTAGGAGCTCTAAGCTACTTGCATGTTGGAACCAACTCAGGGGGATCTAGATTAAAACCAAGAACAATTTTGTGCCATGGTTGGGTAAAATGTGGTAGTTCCCAAGTGATTCAGTCATCTATACAGAGGTCAGATCTTCTTATGAATTCTTAATGCTGGGAAAGTAAGTGTGCAGGTTTCAACCATTAGAAGAGCTTCACTTTTTAGGTATGATGTTCTTGATTTCCTATTTGATTATCTAAAATAAGTGTTGGCTATATTATGCAAGTGTTTATATTATATTTTCTAACCCTATGTGCCTTTGTTTTCGTGTCAAATTCTTTTAGGGTTTACATTTTAATTATAAATCTTAGGTTGTAATTTAATTCATGTATAAGAGTTATCAAGGGTTTGTTTCTTTCAGTCTTACTTCTGTATTTTCATTTATAGATTAACCTAGGTTCCTAAGACCTAGGAACTCTCCTATCAAGGCCTATGTGTTTATTTTCCTATGTACTCTGCTGGCATATTTCATATTGCGAGCAGAGCTATGTGTAGAAGTAAAAGACTATTTTAGTTTAAAATTTGAACAAAACATAACTATAAAATATAGTTAACTAATACCATGTATAAACAGAACCCTAAATCATTTTAAGGAATATTATAACCTCAATATTCTACATCTAAGAATAATCATAAAACCAAATTATTAAAGCTAAAATAAAAAACAGCAAAAACCTCACAAGGTCTGTATCATTATATTTCTACTAAGAACATGGATAAACATTAAACATTGTTCATTAATCAAATATTATCATAAATCAAAGCTAGATACCAAGCATTGAGACCATCTAGTGGTTCACAATTATTTACTATCAACTACATCCATGAATTCGTAATACAGTATACAAATTATACACATAAATAACCCATTGCGAATTTAGCAAATAAAACCCATAAATAACAAGGAATCATATTATAAATCGCATGCCATAAACAAAATTTCCTCCATAAATAAAAACCAACATAATATAAGTTACAGTATTCATTTAGAAACAAGCATAATTGCATAGAGGTCATAGGATCGATCCTTGTGGGCATCCAATCCCAAATAGTATCCATTTAAATTAAACCCTCATCACAGTAAACAGACCAAGATCAAATATTGTAGGGTCTATTAATAATTTACGAAGCCATGCTATATTTCTTATACGCATGCCATAAACAAAACACAAACTCTTTACACAGAGGTCAAAAGAACTATTTTAATATACATGCTGTAATCTATTGTCCCTTGGCCTTTTACATATCTAACTCATTATAATAATCAACATTTCCAAATCTTACAACCCTGTCTACGTTTACCAACAATGACGATTTAAAGTTGTTGGATTACACCACATACATCCCTGATATCATATCACAAACAGTAATACGCTATTGTAGCTACCATGGAGGGAAACGCCAATGCCATACGGCATGGCCCCCAAGCCATAAAGCTGTCACACATTTCATCCCTACAAGCAATGCAAACAACGAATGCGAATCCACATATTACACGAAATAATTACCATAGAAAATAATGTAGCATATATATTTAAAAACAGTCTTTATAAAACCATTAAAGAGTTTACACAGTTGTTTACTTCTGGCCTTGAACCATTGCAAGCAATGGTGCTTCCCATTTCCATTAACATAACCAAACCATTATTTACAAAACACATAGATCCTATCAAGGAGTTACCGAGGCCTTGTTGGCTGCACAGAGCACCCGTTACTAAATCACATTACATTTCAAGCTCAGGCTTAAAGCCAATTAAAACCCCAACAACAAAAACCCAAGCTTGTCGCATTACAAACACATAGCCCATTTAAGTTACATTCAAACCCCAACCCAAGACGCATCCATTAGAAATGAGACCCAAGCAAATCCAACCTACAACGAGTGAAAACTCAGTCTTAACCACCAATCTAAGAGGGGGCACACAAAAACTTGTACAAAAGGCTTACCGAAATAGGTATGGATTTTCCCATGACTTTTCCCACAAGAAGCAACCCAAGCTTGCTTTGCCACACCCTGTAACCTGCAACCATAGACATAAACCATGATGTGAGAAGTATGAACAAGATTCAAACCAAACAAGAAAATTATGCTACAAAACCAGAACACCCATCATACCTGGCAAGCCATTGTCGTTTGGCCTCATTTCATGACGCAGGAGTAGAGCATAGGTAGCAAACCTGCGAACTAGCCAAAATAACGATTGAACCACGCCCTAAGTTAGGTTGCCACCTTTCCCAAGGAACATTTATGTCACTACCCTGGCCTCCAATATCATTTATAAAAACCCCCAAATCTATAGTTCTCATCACGATTTAAACCTTGTCCCAAAACCATTGTGAATTGCATAAACCCATTCATGTATCAAATAAATTAGTCTTTAATCCCTAAGTCCATGGCATATGTATGCCATGGAAATTTTTAAGCCAATGTTTTTGCAATTATATTACCAACTTTAAAACCTTATAGTAAGAATATGATAGTACATAATCAATTCATAAGCATTTACACCATGGTAAATAAGTGTCAAATAAATAATAAGTATGTTCCATGCAAGTAATAAGTGCAGTAGTTACCCTGTCACTATCATAAAGTTCATAATGATAATAATAACAATTAGTATCAAGTCACTAGGATAGAGCTACAAGTGTGAGCACTAGTTACCAAAATGATCAACACTTTTCGTTAAGATTTATGAACAAGTTTTCCATCGCCAAGGATACCTGCACGCAAATGGGACAATAATGCATTAGTTTGTTAGAACTAAGAAAGCTCGTTATGACAAGTAGAAACTATTACCTATCAAGTGGTTACAAGGGAAACTACTCCCTCCACTCCACCCATTTATCCATTAAGAAAGTCAAGTTAGAATCATATAGACTATAGTAATCATATGTTATAAACAATTAAGTACGTAAACAAATAACTAAATTACACACCAATGCTTAACCATAGTACAAATAGTAATCAAAATTACGACAATGTAAGTAACATAATAATAACCACATTGAGAATTATGAAAGCATGATGTAAGAACAACTTATGACAATACAACAGTACAAATAGAGTACGACACATTCTGCAAAGTTCAATTAATGTCAAGCATACGAAGTTTTAACTAGACTAATAAAAAAAAAATTCAATTTTTGGGGACATTGCAAGTGGTATCAAAGCCAAGCTTCAACACTAAGAGACCTAATGGGTGTAGTAGACATTGGTTGCAAGGAAAATAAAGTATGTTTTAAATTTTGTTAACTAACATAAATTTTTCCTGTTATTAAAAATTGCAATTTCAGGAATTTTTACATAACAGTTCAGATCATGAACATCGTAGAAGATAACAGCCGACAAGTGAAATTGAATATCCCCACCCAGGAAGCAGAATTGGTGGTGGAACTGAATTATGATATTATGAAAACCATACAAATTCTTCAAGCAGACTTGCAAATTTTCAAGGATGGCAATATGAATGAAATAAAGGAACAACAAGTAATCAATGAAGCATTGCTGCGAAATATGACGGGAGAAATCCCACAAGGAAAACCTACTGATTCCACAAACAAGTTCAAGAAGGAACCTTATCATAAACGGGCTAGCATCCCAAGAAAATAAGGAAAAGAGGAACATACCCCTGAACCTATAGAAGGAGAATATCGTAGTCCTTCTAGTGAGGAATCTCTTTCTCCATGCAAAAAGAAACAAAGAAGTGATGACAATCTCAAGGGGGAGTTTAGAAAAATAAGAACCCCAACCTATGAATGAAAGGTGAATACAGGGTAGAAATATGAAGAATGGTTGTTGGATATGAGCAAATATTTCTGACTTCATAACTACTCTAGCGAAATGAAGGCTCGACTGGCCATCTAAAATTTAAATGGAAAAGTAGTGATATGGTGGAGAGACTTGAAACATACCAAGAAAGATGAGGTAATATAAATACGCCGGAGTAAATTCGGCAAGATCTTTCAAGAAAAATATATGTCAGAAATATTCTTCTACAAAAAGGTGAAAGAGTTTCATGAGTTACGTGTGGGATCCATGACTATGGATTCTTTTATTAACATATTTCTAGATATGTTATATTAGGTACCATACATCAAGGACGAAAATGTAAAGATCCAATAGTTTTTAGGATGTCTTCGTTCCAACTTTCCAGAAAGGATTGAGTTTGAAATTCGCAAAACCTTGGACACCACATTGCACAAAGCTAGGCTCTTCTATGAGCATGGAAAAATAAGGCAATATAACATGAAGAGAAACAGAGACAAGTCTAAGAACTTCTTTGACAACCAAAAACTAGGTTTTAACCCACCCTCGTATAGGAAACAAAACAATAGTTTTCCAATGAACAAGAACTTCAACAAATCAGGTACGAAGCCATATGTACCAGACCCAAATGTTAACAAGCCAGTAAGATATGGGGCAGCCAATGCTACCCCGCTATAGACCAAATGCTAGAAATGAATAAAGCCTCATTATGCCCAATATTGTAAGAACCATACCAATGGGGTATTGCACAACTTACAAGAAGAACCAATGGTAGAGGAAATAGATGGAACATCGCAGATTTATGAAACCTTGGATGGCTGACAGGAAGACCATTAGGATACCATGGTCAAGATAGAAGGTAATATCTTGAACAGTTCTATTTCAATAGTGATTGACCTTGATGCTTTTCGAATCTATGTATCTCCTAAAATTGTTGATGTCTATAAACTAGGAAAAGAAAAACATGATAAACCTTGCCTGGTACAATTATCCAAAGGTATGAAATGAAACATTTTGGAAATAGTTAAATATTTGAGATAAACCTGAATGGTTTTATTACGAAATTTTACCTGAGCATCCTACCTTTAGGATCATATGATGTAATTATCAGCATGGACTGGTTAGAGCAACACCATGTCATACTCGATTGCTTACACAAGTCAATACTGTGTACATATAGCCAAGGGAATCAAGTGAATATTCAAGGCATACTAAAGAAAGTTTTGGTAAGGTAGATATCTTCCTTACAAGCAATGAAGTGCACTAAAAAAGGCTGCAAGTTGTTTGCAGTAAACATCCCAGACATAGAGGCTGAGAGAGAACAACACATAGAGGAATTTCGCATTCTTATAGAATTCAAGAACCTGTTCCCTGAGGAAATCCATGGATTACCTTCGAAGCGAGAGCTATAATTTTCCATAGAACCAACAGCAGGATCAGTTCTGGCTTCAAAAGCCCCTTATTGAATGAGTGCACTAGAATTGGTGGAACTCAAACTTCAGTTGCAGGAGTTGATAGAAAAAGGATATATCCAACCAAGTGTGTCCCTTGGGGAGAACCAATACTTTTCATAAAGAAGAAGGATGGTATGATGCAGATGTGCATTGATTACCAAAATATTAACAAAATGACTATCAAGAACCGATACCCACTCCCTAGGATTGATGACTTGTTCGATCAAGTAGGGGGAGCCAAGATATTTTCAAAGATCGACCTGTGATATGGATACCATTAGGTACAGATTCATGATGAGGATATTTACAAAACTTCCTTTTGTACAAGGTACAAGCACTACGAGTTTGTATTAATCCCGTTCAGGTTGACCAATGCACCCGCAAACTTTATGTGTATGATGAATAGTATATTCAGTAAATATCTAGATAAATTTGTTTTGGTGTTTATAAATGACATCATAGTTTACTCTAAGAGTAAAGAGGAACACCAGCTCTATGCCAAATTTAGTAAATGTGATTTTTACAGACCATAGATATAGTATTTGGGTCACATTATCTCCAAGACAAGGATAGATGTGGACCTGCAAAATATTAGAGCCATAGAAGACTGGCCTACCTGTACAAGTTTCACCACCATTAGGTCCTTTTTGAGATTAGCCGGATATTATCGAAAGTTCATTGAGAACTTCTCAAGAATAGCTTGTCCCATGACCTTTTTGTAGAAGAAGGAAAATAAGTTCTTATGGATGACCAAGTGCGAGGAAAGTTTTCAAAATCTTAAGCAGATTTTGAGGACCGCACTAATACTATGAATTGCGAATCCCGATGGGAATTTCATTGTTTGCAGGGATGAAAGCAATGAAGGTCTCAGAGGAGTCCTCTTGCAGAACGATTATGCAATCTATTATGAATCACTAAAGTTAAAATAACATGAGCATAACTACCCCACACATGATCTTGAGTTAGCTTTCATCATTCATGCATTGAATATGTGGAGGCACTACCTCATGAGAAGGAAATTCCTTTTGAAGAAAGAAAATGTGAGTCTAAAATATTTATTTGATCAACCAAATATGAATGCTAGGAAATCCAGATGGTTGGCTTTCCTTATCAAGTACCATTACAAGCTAAAGCATATTAAAGGAAAAGAGACCAATATTGTTTATGCTTTGAGTCAATGAACTCATCTAATATATGAGGTTACTTTAAGTCAAACCAATTCATACTTGAAAAAGAGGATTAGAATGGCCAACAGAGTTGACCCTTTCTATATAGAAATCCTTAATAATGTCCAAGAGGATAGGTTGTGTCAACAACAAAAAGAGTACAAGATAGACGAAATAGGATTGGTATGGTTCAAGGAGAGATTGTACATTCCAGAAGGAGGGGAAATTCGGTCTGGAATCCTCATATAATTTCACTGGACACCCTACTCAGGGCATCTGGGATATCAAAAGATGACATCCGCCGTTAAGAGACACTCTTTCTGGCCTAATTTAAAGGCCGAAATTGTGTTCTTTATCAGGAAATGTCAGGAATGTCAGCAGGTCAAAGATGAGTATCAACATCCTTGAGGATTGTTGGAGCCACTACCCATTTCAGAATGGAAGTGGGAGGTCATTAGTATGGATTTTATCATCGGTATACCCAAAATTAAGAAACAAAATGATTATATATTTGTAGTAGTTGAAAAATTGTCAAAAGTAGCACACTTCATTCTAGTGAAGTCGACCTACAAGGCAGTACACATTTTCAACATCTTCTTGAAGGAGATATCTAGATTGCATGGGATACCCAAGGCAATCATCTTGGATCGAGATACAAAGTTTACCATAAAATTTTGGAGATCTTTATTCTCTGGATTAGAGATGTAGTTGAACTTTAGTATTTCTTATCACCCACAGACATCGAGCATACAGAAAGGGTAAACCATATTATTGAGGACATGATTAGGATGGACGTCATGAACAACCACACCAAGTAGGAAGACTACCTACATCTCACAGAGTTTGTGTATAATAAGGGTTACTATACTTTCACCAAGATGAATCCCTTTGAGGTACTCTATGGACGGAAGTGTAGAACACTAGTTACTTGGGATATCCCGGTGACTCGACTCATGTTAGGGCCTGATTTATTAAAGGACTTGGAACAGTTGGTTACCAAGGTCTAGGTGAACCTTAAAGAAGCACAAGACCGCCAGAAAATCTACGTGGATAAGAAAATAAAAGATAAAGATTATCAAATAGGAGACCATTTCTACTTGAAAGTAAAAGCAAAATGGAGCTTGTTGATCTTGGGAAGGTGCAGTAAGTTAGAACCTAGGTTTTGTGGACCCTTTGAAATACTAGCCAAGAGAGGGCCAGTGGCATATGAACTAGTGTTACCTGCGCAAATAAGAGTTCATAATGTTTTCCATGCATAATTATTAAAGAAAATGTTTATTATACTAAACATGGATTAATTGGTCTTTATTATAGGTGGAACATGAAGGGGATTTTTCCCCTGAAACTATTCATATATTGGAGAAGAGATAATTCTAGCTCGGGAAGCGCACCCTAGTCCATTTGAAAGTGCAATGGAAGCACTTCGAATCTGATAAGGCTACTTTGGAGAATTAAGCCACCAAGAGAAAGGATTACCCCACCTTGTTCATGATTTCATTCTGATTCCCTAGAACAACAAGGACGGTGTTGTTCTAAGCAGGGAGGGATGTAATATTCTGAATTTTGGACCTAACACTTATGGTCATGATCCCCATTGATTATGATGTTTTCTTGATGTCTTATTTTGATATACTTGGTTAATGACCACACTGTATATGAACATGATGATTTGTTTGATATACTGGATGTAAGCCAATTTCATATGATATATATATATATATATATATATATGTGTGTGTGTGTGTGTGTGTGTGTGTGTGTGTGTGTGTGTGTGTGTGTGTGTGTGTGTGNTATGTTTTTTGTTGAGCAAGGAGCTCTTGAGCACATGGGTAAATTGATGTTTTGTGTTGAAAAAGAAGCACTGGAGAACAAGAGTATTTATATTTGTGTTGAGCATGAAGCTCTA
This sequence comes from Pseudotsuga menziesii, assembly GCA_001517045.1. NCBI lineage: Eukaryota > Viridiplantae > Streptophyta > Pinopsida > Pinales > Pinaceae > Pseudotsuga > Pseudotsuga menziesii. The sequence goes on from LPNX010738621.1 coordinate 280,131, forward strand.
GAATACATGAAAAGATAATTTTGAAGTGTTGGGCATAAGCCTTGGATCCTTCCATGTTGATGTTGAGAATAAGCTCTGGAACATTGGATCCTTGGCAATTGTATCCCTAGGTGTATCCTACAAGTACATCATGGAATTAGTGTTGAGTGAGGAGATATGTAATTGCACTAAGTTTGTAAATCCCTATTTTTAGCATTGAGTATGGGCTCAGGTAAGCACTAGGAGTTACTGAAAATAATTAACGATTCTTGAGTTAAAACGACTCGAGAAAAATATTTATCTGATCTGACTTATTTATAAGTGATTAAATGAAATTTTGAATTTCTTTGTTCTCATCAAGTACTAAAGAAATACAATGTTCTACAAGGGAATCCAACATGCAAGGATGTTTATATTTTGCTATCCTAGTAGACCTAACCATATACCTCATGACCTTAATGAAGAAAGTGTCATAAGTCTTGGGATCACAATATGTTATACCCTAAGACAAATGCTAACAAATAATATATTATTATATATATTTTATGCATAGCATGTATAAAGAGCACACATAGTAATAATATTAGTAATGTAAGAAATAAGGAAAAGTTCCATCTACTATTATTACTACTAAGAGAAAATTAAATATTATAATACTTACAAACATTCAATTAGGAACTAGTTAAAAGTTCCTAAGTTTAAATATTAAAATTACCTAAATTAAATAAAAAGGTTTAAATCGTGAAATGAAATAATTCTTGATTTAACTACCCCTTTGACTAAAAATTCTATCTATAAATTCTGAATCCAAGTAGAGGATTGTGGACCTCTTCCATATTTTTGGAGTCATTATTTTTCCTCATTATTGTCAAAAGAGTTCTTGGAGAACATTTTCCTAAGAGGAAAAAGGAGAATTGATCCAAACCTGATATACTGGTTAGGGAAGCCTTACCTTAGGAGCTCTAAGCTACTTGCATGTTGGAACCAGCTCAGGGGGATCTAGATTAAACCCAAGAATGATTCCAGTCCATGGTTGGGTGGAACGTGGTAGTTCCCAAGTGATTCAGTCATCTATACAGAGAGATCTTCCTATGAATTGTTAATGATGGGTAATTAAGTGTGCAGGTTTTATCCATTAGAAGAGATTCACTTTTCATGTATGAGGTTCTTGAATTCCTATTTCATTATCTAGAATAAGTTCTGGCTAGATTATGCAAGTGTTTATATTATATTTTCTAACCCTATGTGCCTTTGTTATCCTGTCAAATTATTTTAGGGTTTACATTTTAATTATAAATCCTACGATGTAATTTAATTCTTATATAAGAGTTATCAAGACTTTTGTTGTTTCATTCTTACTTATTTATTTTCATTTACAACTTAACTTTGGTTCCTAAGACCTAGGAAGTATCCTAGAAGGACCTATGTGTTTATTTTCCTATGTACTCTACTAACAGATTTCATATTGTGAGAAGAGCTATGTGTAGAATTAAAATACTATTTTAGTTTAAAATTTGAACAAAAAATAGCTATAAAATATACTTAATTAATACCATGTATAAACAGAACCCTAACTCATTTTAAGAAATATTATAACCTCAATACTCTACATCTAAGAATAATCATAAAACCAAATTATTAGAGATAAAATAAAAACCAGCGAAGACCTCACAAGGTATGTATCATTATATTTCTACTAAGAACATGGATAAACATTAAACATTCTTCATTAATGAAATATTATCATAAATAAAAGCTACACACAATGCATCGAGACCATCTAATGGTTCACATTTATTTACTATCGACTACATTCATGAATTCATAATATAGCATACAAATTATACACATAAATAACCCATTGTGAATTTAACAAATCAAACCCTTAAATAACAACGAATCATATTATAAATTGCATGTCATAAACAAAAGTTCCTACATAAATAAAAACCAACATAATATAAAATTACAGTATTCATTTAAAAACAAGCATAATTGCACAAAGGTCACAGGATCGATCCCTGTGGGCATCTGAGCCCGAATCATATCCATTTAAATTTAAACCTCATCACAGTAAATGACTGAGGATCGAATTGTGTAGGTTCTATTAATAATTTACAAATCCATGCTATATTTCTTATATGCAGACTGTAAACAAAACATAAAATCTCTACATAGATGTCAAAAGAACCATTTTAATATACACACTGCAATCTACTATCCCTCGGCCTTTTACGTATCTAAATCATTATAATAATCAAGATTTCCAAATCTTACAACCTTGTCTACGTTTACCAACAGCGACGACTAAAAGTTGCGTGGGTACACAGAAGACAGTCCCCATATCATATCATGAACATTAATACACTATTGTAGCTATAATGGTAGGAAACTCCACTTCCATGCCATGGCCCCAAAGCCCTAACGTTGTCATACATTTCATCCCTACAACCAACACAAACAATGAATGCAAATCCGCACAGTCCACGAAATAATAACCATAGAAAATGATGCAGCATATATATTTAAAACCAATCTTTATAAAATCATTAAATATTTTACACAGTCATTTACTTCCATCCTTGAACCATTACGAGCAATGGTGCTGCCCATTTCTAGTAACATAACCAAAAAATTATTCACAAAATACACAAAGCATGTCGAGGAGTTACCTAGGCCCTATTTGCTGTATAGAGCACCCATTACTAAATCCTGTTACATTTCAAGCTTAGGCCTAAAAGAAATTAAAACCCCAACAACAAAATCCCAAGCCTGTCGCATTACAAATGTAGAGCTCATTTAAGTTACATTCGAACCCCAAACCAAGACACATCCATTAGAAACCAGACCCAAGAAAATCCAACCTACGACTAGTGACAACTCAATCATATCCATGAAGCTAAGAGGGGGCAAGTAAAAACTTTTACAGCAGGCTTACATGAATGGGTATGGCTTTTCGCATGACTTTTTCCACAGGAAATGACCCAAGCTCTCTTTGCCACACCTTGTAACCTGCAACAATAGACATAAACCATGATGTGAGAAGTATGAACAATATTCAAACCAAACAAGAAAATTATGTCACGAAACCAGAACAGACATCATACCTATCAAGCCATTGTCGTTTCGCCTCATTCCACCACATAGGAGCAGAGCACAAGCAAAAAAGCTGCGAATGAGCCAAACTGATTATTGAACCAAGCCCTAAGTTGGGTTTCCACCTTTTCCAAGGCACATTTATGTCACCACCTTGGCCTCCGATATCATTTATAAAACCCCACAAATCCATAGTTTTGGTCAGGATTTAAACCTTGTCCCAAAACAATTGTGAATTGCATAAACCCATTCATGCATCAAATAACTTAGGCTTTAAGCCCTAAGTCCATGGCATATGAAATACTCCATGGAAATGTTTAAGCCAAGGTTTTTGCAATTATATTACCAACTTGAAAACCTTATAGTAAGACTATGATAGTGCATAATCAAGTCATAAGCATTTAAACCATGGTAAATAAGTGTCAGGCAAATAATAAGTCTGTGTCACGCAAGTAATAAGTGCACTAGTGACCCCGCCACTATCATAAAGTCTATAATGATAATAATAACAATCCATATAAAGTCACCAGGATAGAGCTACAAATGCGAGCTCTAGTGACCAAAATGATCGGCACTTTACGTTAAGCTATATAAACAAGTTTTTCGTCACCAAGTATAGCTGCACACAAATGGGACAAGAATGCATTAGCTCGTCAAAACTAAGCAAGCCCATTGGGACAAGTAGAAATTGTTACCTCTCAGGTGGTTACAAGGGAAACTAGTCCTACCAATACACCCCTTTATCCATTAACAAAGTCAAGTTAGAATCATGTATACGATGGTAGGAATATGTTATAAATAATGAAGTACATAAACAAATATATAACTTACACACCAATGCTTAACCATAGTACAAACAGTAATCAACATTACGACAATGTAAGTAACATAATAATAACCGCATCAAGAATTATGTAAGGGTGCATCCATGGAGTTGGGTTACACTTTTTGGAAAGACACTTTCGAAAAAAACACATAAACGTATCTCGATCGAGCAATTTTTAAACCCTCAATCGAGGTCATAACACCTCGATCAAGGGATTAACAAAACCTCAATCTAGGTTTTAAGAATACCTCGATCTAGGTTTTAAGACCTCAATCTAGGTTTTAAAAAAACCTCGATCTAGGTTTTAATACCTAGATCTATGTTTTAAAAAAACCTCGATCTAGGTTTTAAGACCTCGATCTACGTTTTAAGAAAACCTCGATCAAGGTTTTAAGGCTGTGATTAAGGTTCTTCTGCAAAAATATTTATAAAAGGGGGTTTAAATGGTAGCTTGATCGAGGGTTTAATAAACCCTCGATCGAGGGATGTTAATACCTTGATTGAGCTAATACCTCGACCAAGGGCCTAAAAAACAGAGAATTATGACTCTTACAAAAAAATCAAAGTTTCTTTATGTCTTCTAGCAGTGTAAACCTTGCCATTCATGGCACACAACTAAGTGGAGTTCATACCGATAGATTCGTCACTGAATCCTCTATCCATTGAGATATCATGCATGTGTTTTGGAATTCATATGGTTTTTTTTTAATTAGTTCTAAAACTTACACTTAGAAAACGAGACAACTTCAAAGAAGCTCAAAGAAAAATACGCAGGGTAAAATATACACATCCAAAAATTTATTAAAAATGGGCAGCCCACACATTGACGTGTCCTCTTTGAAATGGTATCTTTGGTTTTTCAATTTTTGAAAATAATGAAAAAAAAGATGGGATGGACACACATATGTATAAAATGATGCTAAAATCAGATGTGGCAACTTTCGAAAAATAATATATAATTTATATTGTGAAATAAATTAATAAAAAAATATGCGGACCATAGTACATTTTGTGTAGATCATGCTCATATATATATATATATATATATATATTTAATTATTAATGTAAGATTGAATTATTGTGGATGGACATGAGCCACTTATTAACTTCTTCAAATTTTTAAGGTCTCACAGTTCATTAAATGAAAAATCTCACACATTAAATGACATCGAAATATTTTGAAAAAATATCATTGGGAAGCCAACATAATATTCTACAATTTGTGTTTTTATAGCAAGTCGAAATTCACATGGAAAATATGCGTTTTGAGGGCTTCTATCTAGAACATGAGTAAAAAATCAGGTTTTCATCACCAAATTTGGCCAAAAAGTGTTACCCACCTTCATGGAATCACCCAGAAGTAGGATGTAAGAATAGCTTATGACAATACAACAATACAAATAGAGTACAACACATTCCGCAAAGTTCAATTAATGTCGAACATAGGTAGTTCTAACTAGCCTAGTAATTTTTTTTTTTTTTTCAATTTTTGGAGACATTACATAGAACGTAAGAACAACTTACGACTTGACAGTACAGTAAACAAAGTACAACACATTCCACACAAGTTCAAATAATGTCCAACATAGGTAGTTTTGACTAGCCTAATGATTTGTTTTTTCAATTTTTGGGGACATTACACTAGAAATTGCTTAAACAATTTGATAAGTATTGAACATTACAAAAGGTAAGCTAAAAGTTTTGATTATCATATTAAAAGAGAAAATTAATGAATAACATATGCAAGTAGAATTAAGTAATACAAAATTGTCAACATGACAAGTTAGACTATAAGGGAATGACCTTGATTTCATGTAGAGTATGTGTGATAGTTGCACAAGTATTGTGCATAAATATTGTTGTAAAGGAAAGTTTCCTATGGATAGGGTTTAATAGGCCATCAACACACTAGGGTTGAAAGGTGGATGGAAATGGTTATGCAGGTATATATAACAAAGTTTCAGAGATTAGAATGTTTCACACCTTAGCCAAACAAATGTTTATCCAAGCAGCCCTTTAATCCTCTTCTTGCTCTAAGAGACCTGCAAAACGAATTATACCTTCCTCAAACCATTATGACCACATATAAAGAAATGATAATCAAAGAAATATGAAATCATAATATAATTAACATCATCATATGACCATAAACAAAAACTTCAATCACAAATTGAACAATGATTTGGGAAGAAAAAGGACATCACATCTTTATTAATCTTGAAAAAAAGTACAAGTATACCTTCTCTTCAAGTTGGGCACCTCATGAAACCTTGATCTGGTTCTACTGCTTCTCTTCTCCAAGGAAGTTAGCCTCCAAGCTCTGCAACACAAGAATAATGCTTCTAGGAAAAAAGTTAAATTACCACCTACCCAACACTCCTTTAAAAGCAACATATATCCTAAGTTTTACGAGTGTGAAGGAAGGAAAGATCACTTGGAAAGATCCATTTGATTACAAGAAATGGGGCTTACAACAGTAAAATCGATGCTTTTTTATTTAGGGTTTAACGAGCATGACAAAGACATAAAGTACACTCAGAATCCTTTTGATGTTTAGGTCCAGAGCATGAAAAAGAGAGAACTAAGCTCATACTAGGCGCTCCTTTTCTATAAATTTAGTCCCCTTCGTCCGGAAAAGCGATAAACCTATTACTGAGAATACTCTTCTCAAATCCATAGAAAAGAGAGTGTTCCTTTCTTGTATTATTCCACATGGTACGAGAAAGTGATAACCTACCACCAATGTGGATGCCCATTCACATATTCTTAACGAGCTTGAACAGACAAGTTTACTCGGTAGTCAAGTATGTTTTGAGGAGTTAGACCTGGGCCTAAAGAAACTCAATATATTTCCCCTGATGTTTTAACGAGTCCAAAAAATTCAACTCCCAGCCTCCTTACTATTTTTAACGATCTTGAAGGAGATTAGAAAGAATGTTGTAAATGCGAGGAGACGAGTGTCATAGGCAAGTGAAACTAGTTCTAAGCACAAGGAAAAAACCTATGCATAATGCAATGAAAGCGAGAAAGATAAGGACACTCAGGGAACATCTCCTCGAGGTAAAAGGTGTCAAGTTGTAAAGGCAAAATTATACAAGGCTTAGTGATGATGAGAACAAGGATGAGGACTTATGCAATGAGGTAAAAGTGTGGAAGATGACATCAAGATAATAAGCGCAAGAAAGGCACATGCAAATGCAGTTACAACTTGAACAACGAGGCAAGGCTAGTAAAGAATTGTGAATCCAACTACAAATCCTGTCTCCAAGAAACAACAACATCATAATTACATTCGGAAGAAAAGATTCGATGGAGGTCACTTTGGAAGAAACACATGTGACTTTGCTATCTTCTACAAAAGGTCAAGTTATGGTAGAATCAACTGAATAAGATTCTATAGCACCAAGGATCGAGGGTTTATAATCAGTAATATCAACCTCAGAAGGAGAGAAAAAATAAACAAGGGAGATAGACTCTACAGAAACAAACTCAGTATCACGGGAGTTGAAAAATTCGTAAGAAAAATCAAAATCATCAGGATCAGTAATTTTCTGTTCAAAGGAAGAGTAAAAACACTCAAAAAGACCAACATCCAAAAGAATTAGTCACAACTGAACCAACATCCAAAAGAAGGTAAGATTGTATCAAATACTCTAGGAATATTTCATCCGAAGGAAGGAGATCATCCGAGATAGGACACATGTCTAAACTTTCAAATGGATTGATAGAGTGGAGAGTAGGTTCCACAGTATGTATAGGATGAATCACCTGGTCGACTGCTGGGACCAATTCTCATGAAGGTAAGGATGAAAACAGAGTTTGCTTCTCAATAGCAATTGAACACAAAAGAAAAAGAGGCCACATAGCTCACCTATGGTCGGGTAGTGTCTATAGAAACACTGGGAATGAATAAAGGAAAAACTTGGTCTCTAGTTGGGTTAGGAGATTGATCAAGAAAATCCAACTGATCAGTAGTGACAATTTCTTCACCTTAATTAAAGTACATCAAACCAAAAAAATTTGTCACCACAACTTGCATGGCATAGACATAATCACATTCGAGGAGCATATTGAATTACAAGGGGTATTCTATCACCTTGAAGTCAAATAAGACAGTCTTCCCACCCAAAGTAACAGGTGTTTGAGTAAGAATTCCCAAGGCTATACAAGTTCTTCTATCAAACGCCAGTAACTGACTAGTAGTCAGCACGAGGCTGGGAGATCCCATGCCTCACCAAACATGAACAGAAAAGATACTAACTGAGGCTCCTTCATCAACAATACAATGGGAAATCATGTATTGTCCAACTTTGACCTCTATATGGAAAGGTGCATCAGAAGGAAGGCACGACTCAACTAGGCTATCCCAAATAAAGGAAGCAATTAGAGAGCTTGGTGGGGGTTGATCTGAAGCAAGTTTAGTTCCCCCTTATTCAGTAAGTTCTGAACTGGAAGTGAAGAAAATTTGACTATCAGACACTTCACTCTCCAAAGGAAGAGTGGGATTAAGAAAAAATGGAATCGATTCAACCACTTCATGGAAGTCACTCTCTGAAGGGAGAGTGGGATTGACCAAATATGACATTAGTTCAATCACATCAGGATCACTCTCCAAAAAAAGAGTGGGATTGAACAAAGTTGAGATTAGTTCAACCACTTGATCAACCAAAGGTTGAGTAGGTTGTTTATAAACTATAGGTTGTTCAGGAGAAGGAAATTTTTGAGTCTTGGACCACACTCTTCGCACCTTTGCGATAGTAGGGCACTGGTGAGTAAGATGATCTCCCTCGTATAGCTTACAAGGGAACTTAAGTTTTCCTTTCAAATGACTAGTTTCTCAACAGTGTAAACATGACTAGAAGTGGTTGACTATTTTCTCTCAGCATGATCAATAGAGGTTGAGAGTTTTCCCCCAACATGACCACTATAGGCTGGGTAATTGGGTCCAACCTCACTAAGAGAGGTTGGTTGTTGAAAAAGTTCAGGATTTTGAAAAATGGGATGACCATGAAACCAAACTCTTCACACCTCCATGATAGAAGGGCATTTATAAGTAAGGTGGTGTCCCTCACAAATATTACAAGGAAACTTGGGCTTGTTTTTTGAATGGGTAGTATTTTCAACAGTGTTAACATGACTTGCAGTGGTTGATGGATTTTCTCTAGCATGAACCATAAAGGATGAAACACTGCCCCCAGCATGACTTGCAAAGGTTGAGAGACTGGGTCCAACATGACCTACATAGGTTGGATGGGAATCACCAACATGACCCACAAAGGTTGAATGGTTAGAATCAACATGCTTTGTAGCAGTTGAGTGTGTGCGCCTAGCATGAATTTCAAAGGTTGGGTGGATGGATCCAACATGACTTGCAAAGGTTGGATGGGGAGGTTCAACTTGAACATCAGAGGTTGAACGGGTTCCCTTAGCATGAACTATATAGAGGCTAAGTGATTGGATCCAATATGACCTAGAAAGGTTGGAAGGATCCCACCAACATGACCTACAGGGGTTAGATGGAGAATATCAACTTGAATTGCAGAGGTTGAGTGATTAGATCCAACATGAATTGCAAAGGTTGGATAAGTTCCCCCAGCATGAACTATAGAGGTTGGGTGGTGAGTTTCAACTTGAATTGTAGAGGTTGAACAAGTGCCCCCTTGCTTATATTCCTTCTTCTTTTACTCCTTTTAGACTGTCGGTTACTAGTACCAGTACTTTAACCGCATGAGGTAGAAGGAGGAGGAGAATCAACTACAGGTGAAGGGGAAGTATTTTTTTGATGCCCTTGATATAAGGAGCTTACTTGATAAGCATTAGGAGCATTTAGGACTGTTGGAGTGAAAAAAAACCACACCGGTAGCCCAAGGGTGAATCCAGGTAGATTCATGGTGGCCATCAAAGGAACACGATCATTCCGTATGAGAGGAATAGTATAAGGAGTTCCGAGCATGTGGATCTCTTGGTTGGTCTTCAAAGGGGTGTTAGCCATAGTTTAAAACAATAAGACAAAGTATGAGGCTGATAGGAAACAAAAAGTACAAAGCATACACTTGAAGGAAAACTAAGTATAGCCAAACCACACAACATTCACTAAAAAATTCCTAAATCCAAACAGACAAACATGCATAAGATATGCTTTCCAGAAGAAAGATGATAGATGGTTACTTGGCATCCCTATAGATGTTCTTAGGCATGAGCAGAGGAGTCACCCACCACCCTACCACACCGTCTACCAGGGTTACCTTCCAAGCCAGTCCAAGGTCAACCAGAAATAGCCTTTCGGTGTACCTGTTTATGAACCCTAGATGTTAAAGATACTAAAGGCTATCTTAACTATATTGATAGTTTTGGGGGATAGTCACAAGCCTGGTTCATACGGATGTGTGGGGTAGAAAATCCCGCAACCCTATCAACACCAAGCACCACACAGGGTTGGGAGGGTGGTATTGACAGAAGTCCCCATATCCGTAAAATCCTTGGTCTACATTTTGGCAAGGAATCAGAGGGTTATCTCCTCAGTCCAAGCCTCCCCATGGCCTTGTGCTTGACTCCCGTTTGAGAGGAGCTTCCCAGATGCAATCAACATAGAAAATGGTTTACCTATTGATTTTCCAACTATGTTTGAATTTAAACACTTGTGGGAAGTTTAAACTCCCTATTCCACAAGTCTATCGTGAGCTAGTTGGTGTAGGAGCTTAAAAAATAAAACTTGTTAATAATTTTTAAATTTTATCATTCATTTTAAAAGGCTATTTTTAGTCAAAGTTTAAATGGAGTGAAAATTATGTGGTGTTTTGACTCAAAGTTGAAACAAAATGAATAAGCAAAGAGAAATAAAATGTGAAAAGAAAAAACTATTCTTGTCATGTCCCCATCCCTCAGACCGGCGAAGAGGACGCGACAAACACCACGAACAACCGGGCAAACAGCCCATGAACATGTACAAATCATCAATGCTGAAAATAGGAAACTTAACATGATCCATAACAGGATGCATAGATGCATAATTACTCAATAGTCAGCGGAAGAAATACACATACATTCCAGCATTCACATGTTCATCATAATTCATAAAATAATACACATAAATTGCAGAGATGAAATGGTCAGCAAACTTATCTTTCAATGAAGAACTCGCCCACAACCAGCTATGTCACTGCAACGTTCCACCCAACCATAGGCCAGTGTGCTCATTAGTCTCTCAGCACACTACCACCCCCAAGCTGGGCATGATTCCTCCAAGGATTAAGGGAACAAGCAGGCTTACACATAGCCATGGGAGACAATCAGCAAACGAACATAGCTAGGTTTATCTGGCCATCAACAAACCGGCCAAGCTAGCACAGTCGGAAGACTAACCACTGCATACCTGTAGCAACACAATCCCTTCACAGCCCTGTGAAGAAGGCAAAGACAACGGGGGTAATCCCAAACAAACGATGAACATGGCTCAAGCCACAAGACAACCCAGAGTTGTTCTTGGCCTTGGCGTGGCCAAAACAACTTAGCAGCAACACCCAAACCAGGGTACTTCAGCAACCCAACTTCACAATGCAAATGACAACAACAATTCATAGTCCACAATGGATAATAAACAACATTCCCAGTATAGCCATGGGAACTCAAACGCAGACCTCAGCGGAAAATGGCTCACTACGAATACACAGTGGTCCAAAAGCAATTGGACACCACAACCAACCAAAAACGTGGGGAATATGACACACATGCACAGTATGAAACAGAAACAGAGATCAGACTCTCAACAACATCCAACAGTCATGGAAGAGCAACAACAACCCAAATCGTGGGTTACACAAACAGCAAGCCCGAATCACGGGTTAAACTAACAGCGAGGCATAAATCATGGATTAAAGCCACGGTCATTCACATACCAGCAAAAAATTGGCCCCCCTTGAGGTCGTTTCACCTGCTCACTACATGCACAACCAAGAAGAGCCGTGACTAGTGCGCGAGGAAGACAAACTAACCTCTACCTGCGCATCCCTTTGTGAGCGTGAATAGCTCCCTTATGCGCACGGATGAATAGAATTCAGCTCTGCATGAGGAAGAATCGACCATGGAGAGAACGATCAGACTATAATCCTCCCCCCCCAATTGGAAAACATGGAAGAGAGAAGAGTGAAGATAGTCATGGGTGGAGTGTACATGTGGGCAAGGGACTGACAATCCTGCCACCCCACTCCCAAAGACCATAACTGCCTCAACCACTAGCAATCATAACTCCTCAGCTACCCAACAAAACATTAAAGTGGTTGGAAGAGGTTGGATGAGACAAAAAGGTGACAAATCAACAAGGTGGCAACAAATGGTTTTTTTTTTCCCCCATAGACCAAGGTTCGACATCCCCCACCCCTTATCCTTTGGAATCATGCCCTTTTCATTCAACGTTGCACTACCATAGCTGGTTGTGGTTTTAGTTTTATTTGATGTGCATGTTTACATGATGTTGAATTATAATGTGCTAAATAGCACGATATACCATTGACAACTATCCTTATTGCCGAAACATACACAACCAAATCGACGGTGGGGATTTTACCTTTAGCTCCTCACCATGATTCGTTACATTATATACATCATGCGAACGGGGTCAAAACCGGGACGTTACAATTCTCTTTCGTTTTTAAATAGAAACTTGAAAGGCACAAAAGAACAATTTCTTTTTATTTTTTCAAAAACAATGATATGCCATGTAATCTAGACTAAAAACCTAATCTACATGCATATAAAGGAAACATGTGTTTATTTTTTATTTTATTTTTAATAAATGAAAAAAAGAAAAAACAACTTATCAACTAATACAAGCAAGTAATGTAAGGAAAGCAAATAGACAACTACTCTACACCCCACAAACAAACCCTAGCTTTCCCTTAAGTTGTATATAACCTCTATTGGAAGGAAGGCTAAGAAAGGTAAACAAGCTAAAAATTTTGGGATGAAGAGAGTTAGCAATAAGATTGACATAAAAAAAGGTCAAGAAGTCTCAAGAATCAACCTAAAACTACAAACAGAGGCTGCTCAGTACCTTGTCCAACAAGGTCAAGCCAAATAAGGAGGTGNCCTCTTAGGAGTCATGCACATGCAGAGGACCCTTGAAGACCCTACTAACAGCCTTCAAATCACCGAAAAACCCTAAAAATTATTAAAGAACACAAATTTGGTGCATATGTGGGTTGTCTTAAGGAAAGTCGCATATGACATGGGGGTTTCAGGTAGTGCAAGTTTCATATACAACACAGACATGTGACTATTTAGCCTAAAAATCATGTATGGATGAAAAAAGGCACAAAAGGCATAAAAAACCTACCTAGGAAGGTAGGAAAGGTGTTCCAACAAACTCAAAAGGTGTTCCTACCTTGTAAGAAGGACCTAAAATTCTACAAAAAGATGAAATAAATATAGATAAACTACAATTATACAAAGCTATCCTTAGCGGAGTTGCCAATTTTGTTGTAAAGGAAATTTTCCTTTGGCTAGGGTTTAAGAGGCCATCAATGTACTGGGGTTGAAAGGTGGATGCAAATGGTTTTGCAAGTATATATAAGAAAGTTCTAGAGATTAGAATGGTTCATACCTTAGCCAAACAAAGGTTTATCCAAGAAACCCTTCAATCCTCTTATTTCTCCTCTTGCTCCTCTTGCTCCAAGAGACCTGCAAAATGAATTATACCTTCCTCAAACCGTTATGACCACATATAAATAAATGATAATCAAAGAAATATGAAATAATAATCTGTTTAACATCATCATATGGTCATAAACATAAATTCAATCACACATTTAACAATGATTCGGAAAGAAGAAGGACATCACATATTTATTAATATTGAAAACAAGTACAAGTATACCTTCTGTTCAAGTTGGGCACCTCACGGAACCTTGATCTAGTTCTGGTGCTTCTCTTCTCCAAGGAACTCAACCTCCAAACTCTGTAACACAAGGAGAATGCTTCTAGGGAAAAGGTGTGGGAAAAGAGAGCTGCAATTCATCTAGCTTGACAATGAAAAATTTCAGGTCCCTTCCCATGGACCTCCCTACCTCTATTTATATTCTTTATGAAGAGATAGGGTCGAAGACAAAGGAGTTACAACTGAAGGAGTCAGTTGCATAACTACCCAAACTATGCGAATTTCAAAAAACTTATTCTTTTGGCATTTTCAGGAGGAATAGTTGGGTTGCAAAGACAATAGTCGCATATGTAGGAGGTATACACGAGTTGCAATGTCAATATTCATGTATTTAGGGCATACATGAGTATTATACATAGAAATTTGCGTACAATACACATGTTTCCTTAAGGAAACTCGTGTATACATCAAAGAATCTCATTTTTAGGGTACTTCTTTGCATTTTCAGACTTTGGTGTCTTTTGGAAAAATTTAACTAACTCAGATACCTTTGCAACGGTGTAGAGATGAGATCAGATAGTGTTACATAACTCAAGATATGGGTCCTCCAATATAGTTGTTTTTTCAGTGACTTTCATGAAGTGTCATCATGGAAGTGTCGACATGCAGCAAAAACATAGGAAAGTGGTCATAGGCATAGATGTGTCATTTTGAGCTATAACAAATATAGATATCAATATGCTTAGATTGTGCATTCTGTAAATATTCATGTTTAAATGTATTAAGTAAGAAACTTATTAATATAATCTTTTCAAAAAGTTGTTAGTGTAATGTATAGGTACATGTGTTAACAAGAAACTTCGCCCAACTAAAGCAAAGGTGATGGAAATTGGTGATGTAGATTCAAGCTTATATAAAGTAAGGTATAAATTTTGCTTAAAGTGCAAGACAAACAAAACTAGCTACGACTAAATTGTCAGTAAAATAATGCATTGATATTATAGAAAATTGCATCTTGTTGCATCAAGATTTTATGAGCATCCAAATAGGAACTTGTTATCATATAGTTTCATTAATGAGATTATGATGCAATTTATTTCTAGAAAGAAGTTGTGAGAAAACAATGTAGGTGCACATGGTTGCAAGAAGCACGTCAAATGGGAAATTAGTGAGTCAAAAGAGAAAGAAAAATTCCTTGATGGGAAGGTAACATCTAGAATTAGTATGATTCCTCACTTTTTTTATGAAATGTTAGTAAGATGTATCATTTAATTAAGCATTCTCATTTATGGAAAAACATAGTTTAGAAAATTTGATATGCCATGAATATAATTTGTAAGAAGTTTTGAAAGTTTCTATTGATATACGTGAGCATAATTTTTAAGAATGATCAGTTGTGTATATGGAAAGGTAATGGTTTCATAGAAATTTTGAATGGTTTGTGCATACATAGATATTAGAAGTATCAAGTTACACAAGTGATAATATGTTGTTAAACGTATTGGATGCATAATGTTCTGACTTAAGTCTAGAAGACTTAGATAGATATACCTTGATGTTGAGCAGCTAAGCTCTAGATAATTAAGAATATTGAGTTACCATGTAGATATGGTGTTGGGCCGTTGGGCTCAAGAACATCAAGTATGTTCAGAAGTATCAAAAGTTTTGTTTGATGTGGAGCTAGTAGGCTCTAGAACATTGAGTATGCTTAGTGAAGATTATAATATTTCATGTATTTAATGTTTCTTTTGGAAAATATATTAAATATATGTCATTATGATGGACTAAACATGAATATATGAAAACCTACAAAAAAATAAACTCAGTACAAATAAAGGATAATTAGATAAGAGTTATGAAACTTTTGAGCTGACCACAAGTGATGCCATGGGTCTAAGGCTTTAAATTCTAAGAACATTTTTCTACGAAAAACAGATATTTTTAAGTGAAATTATATAGGATTAACCATGTCATGAAAAGGAAGAAGAAAATTGGATAGTAAAAACATGATTAAGCAAGAGAATCTGAGTTTGGTGTTGGACGTGTTGGATCTGGAACACCTAAATACCCTAAGTTTGGAAAATATCATAGTAAGTTAATAAAAACTAATTAATTAGGAATTCAACAGAGTTTGTATCGAGTAGCCCAGATAGGTGTCAGGCTCTAAAATTTATGGTAAATTAGTACAAAGATACCAGTGAGAACCCTTTGTTAGGTGTTAGGATTTGTTGACCACTCTATGATAATTAAAGTCCTAGGAAAATAGGTGACAGTGAGAACCCAAAGGAGGTATTAGGCTCTTAAGAAGAAATTCCAGAGAGCACCCAAGTGAGGTGTTAGGTTATGTAGTGATATATTTTGTGATGTTATTATTTCAATATCTGAATTATGTCAGATTCCAGGTTCTATCTAGGAGATATTTTTGAGATCTATAAAAAGTCGATGATGAGTACCATTCTTATATCATATGAATAAATATATAGAAGTTGAGGAGGCCTACATGTGAACTAGTGGCTCCATGAGGATATGACTCTCATGTATATATGCATGCCAAAACTTCTTAAAAAAAGTCATCCAAGAGATGCTTGGGACGTCAAGGCTATATAAAATGTTTGTGTGTGATTTTGGTATTTAATACATCGTGATAGGATGAATGATGAAAATAATGGATGGAAAATTATATATGAGGTGATTCCTCTAGTGACAATATAGAAACAATAATTATTACTATGTGAATTGGTAATGCTTTTGATTAGCTTATGATTCACAACATGTAATAAAGTTATGATTATGCACATGTTATGTTAATTTCATATGAATATTTATGTTACAAAGAAAAGTGGAATGATTCAAGATACTTGAGGAAAATTGCCACTATACGAGAGGTATGGATATTAATGTTGAATATGGAAAAGTTATGTGCCATGGGATACATATACATGGGTGATTACATTTTTATCATGAATTTTATAGTGTTGTGATTAACATGTTTTGTGCAGTTGTGGGGATACTATGTTATCATCATGAGGTTAAGCCTTCAAAGCCAAGCCAAATCATGGACAATTGTTTTAGAAAACAACAAAATGGAAACATGTAGATAGTTTGCTTTAGATTATGAATATTACATATGTTATGTACGACAGAAAGATGTTGCAAGTACATCTTTGATGTTAAATCTAATCTTTAAAAGTTGTATGGACAACAACACTAGTATGTTGCAAAAACATTTTCACTTTATGTTCCTCATGATTTTTAAGTAATCATATGTATACATATATTTTATAATAAATTATGGAAATAGCTTGCATTGTTTGTGCTTAAAGTACATGTTATCAAAGGAAAATCATATTAGAGACATTTCGAAGAAATTCCAAAGCAAGAAAAGAACAATAAAGCTTCATATTGCAAGGTCAAACATATGTTAAATATAAAATCTTTGAAGATAACAACACCAAGGATGATGTGCTTTTAAGGGGGGGAGGATGTAAAAACCCCTTTGCTACTTCAATTCTTTAACAACATAAAATACAAGGTAAAAGTAAATGTGCAATGTTTCAGCTATAAGCTGAAGGTCGGTGAGAAGACTGTAAGTATTACTTTTGATTTTCCAAAGTAGAAATTTTGTTTTGTAGAGTTAGGAGACTAAAGAAATTTACCCGGCTGAATGTTTGGCGAATGGATCCACTTGGTGGGAGAGGGTGAGTCGATGGAAAGAAACAAACATATAAGTTTTATGATGTTGTCATCTTAAGTGTCACAGTAACTTGAATAAAAATAAAATATTTACTTGTTGTTCTAATTGTTAGGTGTCATCCTAAGCTAAAGTAAGTCTTCATTAGCATAACTGACTAATTACCGATTGGCAATAGCAATTTTCCTTGATTTTGTTATTTAAATCAAAATATTATTCTTATTATTATCAACTTAATGTCGTACTTATCTTCTTATGGTATTAAACACCAAAACACCATATCTAGACCTTTTAAATATATTTAGTCTAAATCATTTTTCATTGTAAAAGAACCTTATTATAATCACATGCTCGTTGAATGAAAGGATAATCCTTCTATAAATCTTATTATGGTTATTTTTATATATTACAAACATATATTAGAAAAAGAATAATAAAAAAGATACTTATTAGTATAAATTTTTAGATAAGATTTTATTAAAGAAAATAATATATATATATATATATATATATTCTCTCGTGAATTAAGGTAATTGTATTATATGTTTTTATGTATAATTTTATACATTATGAATCCCCTTAGTAAAGAAAAACGTGGTTTTTTTAATGAAGAAAGGGATACTTAAAATATGATATTAACTGTTACAAAACGATTTTATTTATTTTTTAATGGAAAGTTTTGGCTTGGTGGAGGGAAGTCCCTTTACTAGAGGGATCGACTATCTTTTCTCTGAGAGCTCTCGAAGGATGAAGGGAGAATGCAGAATGGAAGAGGGATGAGGGTTGTGTTGAAATAGAAGAGTCGCATTGGAGAAGGATCCCACATTGGCCTCATTCCTTAACTTTGTACATGTTTTGAAGTGAGCATGTATATGCAATATCTTGAATTTTCGACCTAACACATATGGGCATAAGCCCCATTACTTATGATGTTGATTTGATGTTTTATTTTGTATATTGAGCATAAGACCCCACTGCACATGATAATGATGATTTGTTTCATATATTGGGTGTAATCCAAATAAATATATTTTATGTATATGATTTCATGTGTTGGTCATGGACCCTAAAGCACATAATTGATGAGATGTTTGTGTTGAGCGAGAATATATGGAGTACATGAGTATTTAATGTTTGCGTTGAGTAAGAGGCTCTGGAGCACATTGGTATTTTAAATGTTTGTGTTGAGCGAGAGGCTCTAAAGCACATGAAAATATAGGAATTGGAAGTGCTGCAAATTAGAGCCTTCCAAGTTAATGTTGAGCATAAGATATGGAAGATCGAATCGTTGGCCATTGTATCCCTAGGTGTATCCTACAAATAAATCCTAGCATTAGTGTTGAGAAATGAGCTTTGGAATTGCACTATGTTTGTAACTCCCTGTTTCTTAGCGTGGAGTATGGGCTTTGGATAAAAGCTAGGAGTTATTGAAAAATTAATATGTTGAGTGAAAACGACTCTCACAAAACATTTAGTGCATCTTACTTATTTTTAAATGATTAAATTAAATTATGAATTTATGTCATCAAAGTACTGAAGAACTACCATGTTATACGAGGGAATCCAACATGCAAGGAGGTTTAGAGTTTCCTAACATAGTTGACCTAACCCCTACCTGAAGGCCTTATTAAAGAAAGTGACTAAGGTAAAAGAACGGTGTCATATGCTTAGGGATCGTGCTATATGATACCTAAAGTTAAAATGTTAACAAATGGTATATATCTAAATATATATTTTATACATGATATGTATAAGAGAGTAAGCATAGTAATAATACTAGTAACTATGAATAATAATGAAAGGATCTACATATTATTATTATTATTGATGATAATTATATATTAAATACCTACAAGAGTCAAAATAGGA
This sequence comes from Pseudotsuga menziesii, assembly GCA_001517045.1. Lineage (NCBI taxonomy): Eukaryota > Viridiplantae > Streptophyta > Pinopsida > Pinales > Pinaceae > Pseudotsuga > Pseudotsuga menziesii. The sequence goes on from LPNX010738621.1 coordinate 299,463, forward strand.
ACTAGTCAAAAGTTCCTAAGTTAGAATTAAATAAATATTAAAATTACCTAAATTAAATAAAAATGGTTATTTCAAGAAAACAAATGATTCTTGATTTAACTACCCCTTTTCTTGAGAAGTATGTCTACAAAAGACCAAGCCAAAGAGAGGCTTGGAGATCTTTTTATTTTTCTATAATTCCATCTGATTATTTTCAATAGATTTCTTAGAGAATATTTTCATTAGAGGAAACAAAGGAAACTGATACAAAACTTGTTATCCCAGTTAGGGAAGCCTTAAGAGCTCTAAGATACTTGCATGTTGGAACCAGGTTGGGGGGATCCAGATTGAAACCAAGAACGGTTATAGGTCATGATTGAGTGGAATTTGGTAGTTCCCAAGTTATTCGATTATTTGAATAGAGGTCATAACTGTCTATGTACTTGTTAATGCTGGGTGTTTGAGTGTGCAGTATTTTCAGCCATTGAAATAGATTCAACTTGTAGGTATGAGGTTTTTATTTTCCTTATAGTTTACATAGTTTTCCTTATTTAATAAGGAGATTAAGTTATGGAAGGATGAATAGTGTCTGTTTGTTATATCTACGTTATTTTATTTTACTCTAACATAATTGTTTCAATTAGGAAAATATAGATCTTATCCATGTTTGAAATCATATACTGTATTTTATAGATTTATTGGCTTTCATATATATGTCCTATTGATGTTTGTAATGATAGACTATCACCTATAAGTCTTATCAGTTGTTAAACCTTAGGAGAATTTGGTTTGTGTTATTTCTATGCATTATTCTTTCATCATTTACATGTTAAATTCAATCTTCTCTAACATATGTATTTCTTTAAATAGAGTGTAGGTTATTAAGTGAGCTAAATTTCTTGTATTTTATTTAAAGTTCAAAACACAAATGTAATATCAGATATTAAGTAAATAGATATTATTAACCCTAACATATGAAACAATCAACCAAAGAACTATTTAAAAACCAACTATGTATGTTTTTCTCTGCTGCGAGATTTCATATTTTGAGCAGGATTGTATTATTTTTAAATCATCAAAACAAGTACATACAAGTTGTAGCATAAATACTATACATACACTACAACTTAACTATTATTGACGAAACTTTAACCATTATAACGAAACAAAATATATAAAGAGTTAACCCATTTAAAACATACCAAATAACATAAACAAACCCCAAACAACAATTTCCACTTTATAAATTTACCTACATAGTATGCTATCCATCGAGACCTGCCAAGGTCCGTAGGCATGATTATTATAACCAATAATCATACTATCTACTATTAAGATAAGAATGAACATTATTGTTGTTAAAAAAAAAAACACCTTATAACCGAAGGTCTGTGGTTACCAGCATACTCTTAAAACTTGCAGACAATCAGCTTTAAAGTACAGAAAGGAAATAGGAATATAGGATGGACTCACCCAATTCACGACGGTTGATCCAAGCTTTGTCTTCTCCTGCTCTGCTTCTCTTCCAAAGCTTTCAGGGATGTTTCTCCTTCACCTGTAAAGAGCAAATCCCCCAAGTGCAAGCTTATACATGTATATATGACAAGTTAGATAAATGGTATATAGAGTGCTTAATCATAAATATTCATCAAACCATGATACATGAAAGATATTCAACACACAATTGGAATAAGGATTCTTTTTATTAACAATAGTGAATGAGTTAAGGTTACAACCCAATGCTTGAAACAAGGACTCCTCTACAACCAAAGGATTCTGAGTTTTGCTGCTCCAAAGACTTCTGAATAGATACCACCAACATAACTTTGCTCTCCAAGTATGATTGATTAATGCCCTCACCAAGGAATTTATTTATAATTAGTGAAATAAGGCAGTTTCAAAGGTTGAGGAGGTTGAGACAGTTAAGATAGTTATTTGTTTAGGGATTAACAAATCTCAATTAATCGTGATTTATTATTTTTAATGTCAAAGGAAGGTGTCCGCGAGTATTGATACTAGCAACCCGCATATGACATGCAAGTTGCTATAAGGAACACCCACGTATAGATCTGTACATAGGTTGCAATGACAAATACTCGTGTACAGTACATGACATGCTATAGAAAAAGTCACATATGTACGCGAGTTGCTTATAGGAAAAGTTGCATACATCAATTGACATATGAAAAGGTAAAAATGGTAAGCTTAATGGATAGTGAACGTATTTCATAACATGCCCATCTATAGTGTTTTAGGAAACCTTCAATCCATAAATGTATTTTTGTGCGCCAACATAGGAAATGTCGGCACTCGGATGGAGAAGTGCCATTTGGATTGATAACAGATGCCCCCTAATGTGTGAGGTCAGAGGGAAGCGATGGCTGAAATACATTATAATCTTTATCTTTGGAGAACTCATAAATCCAATGGAGTAGAGGTAGTACCTAAAACAAATACATAATAATGTCATATACAAATTCATATCTGAGGATGATATGTTCAATATACTGGAACAGTAGCTCCTTTACAATATTTGAGTACATCATATGAGATGGGTGCAAGACCACATATACTACAAAGGTGGATCAAATCCACAATATACAATAATGACGAGTATTCAAAGATCTAGAATTTGTGGACATAAATGGAACATAATCTTGCGCAACTTAGTCCATAGATGAGGAACTAAGGTCTTCATAAGCAATCCCAAAGAACTAGTACAATCCAAGCCATGTGAATAAATGTAGGATGAAGTTGAACATGGAACGGATTCAATAGTTTGTCAATCTATAGGTGATAATTGACAACTGAAGTAAAGGAATTCACCAATGATGGAAGTGAATATTGAGGTATTATCATCAAAACTCTAGGTCTTGGCGTGAGGAAGTACTGAAGCGGAACCATATTGTGATAAGGAAGGAAATAGATCCTCCAACGGATCACAAGAGTGACTAGGAACTGGGAAAAGGAAGGGAGACATAAGAGATAACAGATATAACAATGATTGTATCAGGATAGAAATCAGACATTGAGTTAAGTCCTTGAACAATGACCATGACATAGAGATGACCCAAGGCAACTTTTAACTTTATATATAGAAAAAATAGACTTATCTGTAATGTAGGAGACATGATCAGATTCCCCAAGTATAATGGACAAGAGGAGGAGTAATAAACTCAAAGTAATAGTTGAACTGAAAGTGAACACTGAGACTTGGGTATTGGAAAAAATAGAGAGTGATATGTTCAAGGATGACATGCTTCCACTAACTGAAAACAAGAGAAAACTTCTTCCTTACCTTCCCTGTTAAATTTTAACGAGTCCACGAAAGTCAACTCGGATCTCTCTTCATTTTTTAACAAGATTGAAGAGGAGAGAAAATAATGCTTGATAGTGTCACTGATTTGTGGATTTAATAATCCCGAACTAGTACATGCCCAGCTGGTGTTTTCACATTTAGAGAGTCTGAAAACTCCAAAGGAGACTCTAGGGGGGTCCTTTTTCATCCAATTTAGTCTCCTGAGGCCTAAAAATTATAAAACATACCATAGAAGAACTCTCTTAACTTCTGTAGAAGAAAAGGTGAACCTTTTTTGTACTTAGTCAGGGAGGTCCGAAAAAGGTTAAATTACCACCTACCCAATAATCTTTCCAGAATAGCATAAATAGCTTGAGTTTTATGAGTGTGAAGGAAAGCAAGATCACTCGAAAAGATCCATTTGAGTACGAGAAATGGGGCTTACAACAATAAACTTGTTTCTTTGTTCTTTAGTGTTTAATGAGCATGACAAAGACACAAAGTACACTCGAAATCTTTTTCATGTTTAGGTCTAGAGCATGAAAAAGAAAAAACTAAGCTCATACCGGGAGTTCCTTTTCCATAAATTTAGTCCCTTAGATATGGAAAAGTGATAAACCTATGCCTAAAAATACTCTTCTCAATTCAAATAGAAAATAGAGGGATCCTTTCCCATATTATTCCGCATGGTCCAAGAAAGAGATAACCTACCACCAATGTGGATGCCCATTCACATATTCTTAATCAACTTGAATGGACAAGTTAACTCAACAGTCAAGTCTGTTTTTAAAGAGTCGGACATGGGCCTAAAGAAACTCCATAAGGGAGAGGAGTCGTATAAAGGGATAGCTTGTAAAAAGAGACTCAAAAGAGGCTCTATTTGGCGTGAAAAATAGCTAAGAGGATACCCTTGTACTTGAAACAATTGCATCATGAGTATCAAAAGACAACATAGGTTTCAAATGAGGGTACTCATGAAAGGAATGTCCTATACACAGAAGAACAATGGTAAAGACAGGGAACTAATGGTTTAAAATACCATAGTCCGTGGAAAAATGTTAATTGCTAAGTTTAACGTGGATTAAGTATAGATGCAAAAATGCATTGGAAATGTCAAAAACCACCCTATAGGAGCAAAAAACACTTTGTAATGATGAAAAACCTATTATAAGGAAAAAAAGAGATATGGTATTAGTTGAATACATTTCGAACTATAGTAAAATATCCACTTTTAGAAATATAATTTCTATAAATAGTTCAAAAATTAAAACAAAATTCACCATTTTGATTTTTAGCCATTAGAAACAAGTTTTTACCTCTACCTTCATTCGATCGGTGTGGACAATCCAGTGGACAAAATCCGATTCATCAAGTTGCAGGTAAGCCTAGACCCCAAGCTCTTCGATTTGATCCTAACAATTTTCAAATTTGAGTCCCAATTTCATATTTTTAAGAATCCTAAAGCATGTCACACTGTGTATGTGGGTTCACTATGTTGAAACTTCCGTACACGTGTTCTGTACACGGGTTTCCCTTAGGGATAGTGGCGTACAGTACACGACATGTCTAACTAGAAAGTCGTGCATACTATGTGAAGGATAAAAAGCTAAATTGAGGCAAAAATTTTGAAATTTTATATGATATTGATGATTCATAATGATTGTTTTGCTAGGTGTGAAGATGGTGTTGGAATGGAGGGAATGAGAGAATGAGGATATGGACTAGGAATCACTCCAAAGTGCGCCCACCATACATGATTTACAAACAAGTGTCTTATTAAAATTCTTTTACACATCACCAATGTGTGCCAATGTTCGTTTGCTGGCGTTCATGATAAACTACTAGGACCATGATTTAGGGATGTTTGACCTACAGGGTGAAACTTTGGCAATTACTTCCGAGGACATATATTTTATTGCTGGCTTGTCATGATGAGGAGCACCAATCAACTTAGAGGGCACCAACAGTGGTGGTGTTACTTTAAGTGTCCAGAACTACATTGACGTGTACTGCACACCTGGTACCCAGAAGAGAGGGAGTTGCATCCCTATTGCACATATCTGTGATCTTACACTACAGGAACTGACCAGCACCATAGTGAGGATTACGGGATCCTCTTTATTACATCTAGAAACATGGAACCAAATGAGGTTGGCAATGGATTGTACGCAGGGTGCCCTGTATGATTGGTGTTTAGGAGTTGTCCCAATTATGAGAAAACAACTCTCTGATTGGAAGAGAGGAAGGTGGAAGAAGTTTGGGTACTCTAGCACATTGGTTTCCTTCTTCAAGCGAGAGTACAGGGGTTGAGCCCTACCATACCCCTACCAGTCTGATCTCCATGTCAGCCTAGGCTGAGCAGATGGGGAGACATCTTCCTCCGTCAAGGAGGAGGAGGCTCAGTGCAGAGTGTGTACGATGATGACTTCTACTTCTTGTGGGAGCAGCAGCTACCGGCACTAGAGCCGTTTTCATCTGCGGGAATGGATTTTCGAAGTGATCCAGACCTTTTCCTCCCTCCAGGAGGAGCATGGGGAGAGCTAGGTAATTTTTTAATTTTCAAATTTTTAAAATTTTTATGTATTTAAAATTAGAGATATATACATATGTATAAAATTCTTAATCCTATAAACATGTCAAAATGCAGATATTGGACTGGTCTTCCCTGAGGGGCATCCACGTATGTTTGTTCGTCTTGTCTTAGGAAAAGACCCAAGGCTTATTAGGGTTCTAGAGGGGAATTTGGCCAGGCTTACCCAGAGAGTTCTCACTTTGTGGATAGAGCATATCCCTATCGTCATGCAGGAGTTTGTGGTTGGAGTTCCACTTGTCTGGTTACGACTTTTGAAGTGGGTGGCCAGAGTAGTTCTTGTGTACATAGATGCTGTGGAGGATTCCGAATCCAAAGAGGATGAGGAAGCCAGAGTATAGAGAGACCTGGGGACCAAGGTGGTCCAAGTGACCAGGGTGGTCCTGGTTGGATCTAGGACATTTTGATGGACTACGATCCACATTTTGTATATTTTTGTATATTATACAGTTATGACTGGATCTGAGGATCGGACTCGACCTATCTATAGACAGCTACTCTCTCTCTCTCTCTCTCACACACACACACACACAGACACACACACACACACACACACACACACACACACATATATATATTGTTGTCGATTTATTTACAAGTTTTTTTTATGTGCATGCTGTATATTTTTATGAAATGTGTGTTAGATACCAATCTAAAATGTAATTAGCATATGCATCAGTCAATGAATTCTTATTTCTTAGAATGTGATTGAATATAATAAATTCAAAATTTATTTCCAATAACCTAACCTGCATGAATGGACGTAATAGAATAGGGTTTCACACCTGATAAGCTCAATTGAGCTGGGAAACCACCAGTTGAGTGTCCAGGCAGAATTCTAGCTAGGTGATACCACATGACAAAGCATCCCATAGAAGCTCAATTACAGCCCTATATTCAGCAACATTATTAGAAGCAAGACCTAAGAAAGCACCTCATGCGGCAACTAGCTATCCTGAGGGAGAGTAAATTACCCACGTTGCTGAAGTTAGATTACAAGTGTGGTGACTGGTACCATCAACGAAACCTAGATACCTCTCAGAAGACATCTGCAACAATCAGCAGATGGTATAAAAAACAAAACCGGAAAACTAATGTACATAAAAATACTTACAATAAAATACAAGAAAAAACACTAATCCTAAGCATAGTATTTTTTCATGTAGAGCTCATTTCTAAACTCAAACAGCTTGTTCCCATCAAAATCAATTAACTCATATGTACCCTTCTTTAAGAGATTCGACACGACATAAGGCCCTAACCACATGGCCTTGAATTTTCCTACCGCTAGGGGTTCTTTGTCTTGGTCCCAAAGCAAAACAAGTTCCCCGTCAGAGAAAATCCGAGGTTTGACCGACTTATCATATTGGTTTTTGGCCCTATTCTTGTGAGCTTGATTAGCAATCAACACATCTCCACGCTATTCATCAAGGTGTTCTAAATGTACCAGATGTTCTTCAAGCTCTGTCATTTCGGGTAACACATGAATAGCTATTTTCAAAGACAAGATTTCACATTCAACCGAGGTAACGGCTTCCACTCTGTGAAAGAGTTGGAAAGGGGAGAAACCCGTAGCAGTTTTTACATTAGTTCGGTATGCCCAAATAGTAGGGTATAGCATGATTTTCCAGTTAGAATGTGTTGTATCAATTGTACGTTTGAGGATGCTCTTCAAAGTCTTGTTTATAGCCTCAACCTGACCGTTTTCTTACATATAGTATGAAGATGAATGTTCTTGTCTGAATCCAAGCATAGTGGTCAATTACGTCATCATGCTATTTTGAAATTGACTACCATGGTCAGTGACAATCACTTTGGGTATACCAAACCATGCTATAATCTGATTGAATACGAAGAAAGCTATTGTTTCCCCATCGGCTTTAAAAGTAGGCATTGCCTCTACCCATTTCGTAAAATAGTCAACATCGTCAATAATATATTTATTCCCCCCAATAGAGGCTGGGTTGCATGTCACATAATCAATCCTCCATTTCATGAAGGGTCCTACTGAGACAATGGGAAAGAATGGAGCGGGATGTGACTGCATTTTCTTGTTGTAAAGATGACAAGGATGACAGCGCTTCACCGCTTCCACACAATCTTTGAAGATCGTGGGCCAGAAATAATCGGCATATAGTATCTTCTGGGCCATTGCTAACCCATATAAATGGCCCCCACACACTCGACTATGGGAATCATTCAGGAAAATCTCCGCTTCCTCATGGGTAAGACATCGACGCAAAATGGAATCTACCCCTCTTCAATATAATGTATCTCCTATGATGAGGTAGTTCTTAGCATGAAGGCATAACTTACATTGTTCCTCCCATGAGGAAGCTGTAGGATACTTCAAATTTTGGAGATATATAATAATATCCCCATACCAAGGATCAAAGGTGGATATCAAGAAGATATGGTCATCGCGGACTGAGTCATCTTCAATGGCTACATTTTCTTCAGTAGGAAATTCTGCAATAAGTTCAACAAAAATTAAGGACTTTTTAGACTGAGTAGACTAAAAATCCAAGTCAAAATATTGGAGAATGATTATCCATTTGTTGAATTCCCCCCCAACAATCCATCCAGACAAAACACATTGAAATGGATTCACATCCACCACTACTATTGTGGTCCTTAGTAAAAAGTAGTGATGTAACCTCTGAACAGCATAGATAGCTGCTAAGGCTAATTTCTCAACATGGGAGTACCTGAGTTTAGGTCCATCCAAAGCACAGCTAATATAGTAAATGACATGCTCTATGAGCTGATCATCCTCTTGGACCAGTACTACCCCAATGGTCGACTCAGACGCAACCAGATACAATATAAAATCCCTATAGTAATCTAGCGGACATAGTAAAGGTGCCGACAACAAAGCTTTTTTCAGTTCCTCGAAAGTGAGTTGTGCATTTTCATCCCATACAAATGGGGTGTCCTGTTTAAGCAGGTGCATGAAACCTTTGTTAATCTTGGCATAGTTAACGATAAAACGTCAAAGAAAATTAGACTTTCCTTGCAGGCTTTGAAGTTTCATGATAGAACGAGGAGGAGGTAGATTTACAATGGCCTCTACTTTTAATGGATCCACCTTGATGCTTCTATTAGAGACAATGAACCTGAGCAATCTTCCTAAATTAACAAAGAACATGCACTTGTGGGGATTCAAGTGGATCTTATAGTATCTGCATCTCTCAAATATCAACCGTAAAGTGATCTGGATGTTGAATCCTCTTACGAGAATGTGTAGGCAGATCATCAAGGTAAGGTTTGACAATGGCTTTGATATCATGGAAGGAAAAGTTCATAGCCCATTGAAAGGTTGCCCCAACATTTTTCAATCCAAAGGGAATTTTTTTGTATGCAAAGGTACCCCAAGGACAAATGAAAGGAGTTTTATGTTGGTCTTCCGGTTTTATTTGAATTTGATTGTATACGGAGAAACCATCCATAAACAAGAACACTTCACTTCCCATGCAAGCATCTAAAATCTGGTCTATAAATGCATGGGATAGTTGTCCTTAGGACAGGCTTTATTCAAATCTCTAAATTCAGTACAAACACGTATGGTCCCTTCCTTATTATCAATAGGAACAGGGTTGGATACCATTTCTGTCAGAGCTATGCGATAAATAAAACCATCCTTCAACAGTTTTTCAACTTCAGCCTTCACAGCCGCCACTTTATGCGGGTTAACAGGTCTTAACTTTTGCTGAATAGGTTTGGTATTAGGATATGTTCAGATATCATGTTCAAGAATTGATGGATCAATGCCTGACATCTCCTCATATGACTAGGAGAAGACATCGCGAAATTCCTTAAACAAGGCAGTATAGATAGCAATATCGTTAGGAGAAAATTTTGCACCTATATATATGTTTTCCATGACATCAGGATTTACAGAGATGTTGATAGGGATAGTAGTGGAAATATTTTCCATATTCCCCTCGGCAAACATTCCTTCCCTGGGTAAGGGATTGATGGGTGTATCAACATCATCTGACAGTCTCATATGAAACTCTTCATTTTATATTATGCTTAGCTCTATAAGAAAATAGGATCAATGGTGAAGATATTCATAGATCTTACCACATCCACTCATCGCTTCCAAAATGGCTTCATCAAAAGGTAAAACCATATCTAAACAGTCCATAGAGTGGAAAGAGTTTTCCACCCATGCAGGAAAATATACTTATTCCAGGTCCTCCGAGACTGTGAAAGGGTATCAAATGGTATCAATAGTGGTTTGAGTGATAGCATGGTAACCCACTTCCACTACCGATAAGGGCACTTCTGGTTCATGGGGGGAAGGGAGAACCCAAGGATCAATCCTATCAACAACCATGGCTATGGACTTCCCCACACTAGTAGAACCAATATAGTTAATCAGGGTTGGAAGATCAAATGTGCCCATCAGTGATGTGTACATTCCAACCCCCAAGCTTTGTGCAGCAGGTTTGACCTGATCAACCAATGGCACAATGAACTCATTACACTCTAAATGGCCTTTTAGAGTAAAATCAAGTTGGTCAACAGTAACCAAATTTCCTTCATGTGGAAAAACCACTACCTAAGAGACGGTCAACGTGATAGCAGACATCACATATGTCCAACTTCATCCTAGGAGAAAATTATAGTCCAAAGGTGCATCAATCACTTCCACGTCATCAGACACTGCTTTCCCTATCAGCTTAATTTCAAAAGCTGATAGGATACCATGTGGACGGAATGACCCCTTCCATCGAAAGTAGTAAGTAGAGTGTTTGATGGGACCAGCTTTGGGGATCGAAGAGCTTTCCAACATGACAACGACATAATGCATGTAGAAGCACCCTCATCGACAACTACCCTTCCAATGGTATTTCCACCATGGATGAAATCTATTAATAAGTCTACATGGTAAGGTAGGCGAATTTTAACATCAAACAAATAAAATTTCACCATGAGACTTGATGAGTCCATGTTGCCTAAAGCTGCTAAGACGGAATCCTGCTGGGCGGGACAACTCTATTACACCTCCAAAGCTAACATTGCACATAGGGTTTGGGCTAGATCTTCAACCACATACTAGTTTGAAGCAGCCCTAGCATTAGGGTTATGCAAGGTCTTCTTGAAGACACCTTTCGGTATCTTCGACATAGTTTCAATAGGCTTCTCGATCTTGAGAGGGTTAGAAGTTTCACCTATAGCCTTACCCTTCTTGGAAGTCTCTTTCTCATAGTTTTTATTCCTAGTATGTAACAAAGTCGAAGATCGAACCATGTTGATATAGTTTAGGTTAGGGGCATTTGGAGTGCCCCTTGCTACATTAGAAGCTAAAGCAAAGTTCTACCCTTGGGGAAAATGATCCTTTAGGACAACCGATTGTTGAGCTTTAAGCAGCTTCTAGGCTTGATCCATAAGGGGACAAAGGTGAGTGAGGTGATCCTTGTGGCACAACTTACACAAGAATTTAACCTTCTCCATTTCTTTCTTTCCCCCGTCAGCACTATTCACTAGTTTCTGCTTGTTTTGGTTTCCCTCTCGTTTCTTTCCTCTCTTTTTCTTCCCACTGAGCTGCTGATTGCCCTTCTGAGAGGTCTGTGCAAAAAAATTTGCACTCTGGGGGGAGGGGGCAGCCTTTACTGCCACCACCATAGAATTCTTGACGGACAACTGATGAAGTTGTTTAGCCAAAGACTCTATGATGGGAGAGTTTACGGAACCAACCACACCATCAGCATGGAGCCTAGGATTAGGCTTCTCTACATCGTGGGTAGGCCTCGGTGCCATAGGGATAATCACATACAAGATCCTAGATTATGAATAAATCAAATCCAATTGCTGGGCCCTGAGAATGGCTTCTTCTTCATTCATCACTCCTGAGGTGGATACATCCTTAGATATGTAGGGAAACAGGGATTTAAGGAACCACTCTAGTAAGAACTCAGGAGGAATAGTGGCTTTTATAAGGATTTTTTGCCTCTTCCACTCTTGGATATGATCCAAGATGTGGGTAGCCCTTTTCTACCTAAAGGTAGATAACAATTCCATTCGAAAATCACATTGGAGCGGAAGATGAAAGTTGCTAAGGAATGCACTAGCCAAGTCCCAAAAACTACTGAAAGTAGCAGAAGGAAACTCAATGTACCATTTTGACACGGTACTTGTTAAGGTTCTTTGGAATAGCCTCAACCTGACTGAATCTTCATTTAGTGAATTCGAAGAACACCATAAATGAAATGTGGTGGCATGAGCCCCAGGATCTTCACCAACTTTTCCCTCGAATTTAGGGATGTCCGATGGCAATTTGGTGGGAACAGGTGGCCACGAGGGGTCATGCCTCACTGGGTCTTTCATCAACTTAGACAAGTCTAGAAAGTTTAACGTTGCCAGGAATGGAAGCTTGGGTCAAACCGGGGCACCAAAAGTGCCAGTCTAGGGATTAGAGGGACCTGACCCCAAATGCCCATAAGTAAAGGTGGGGTTTCCCCCTACCACTAGTTGTGAAGTGGATGGATTACTTTGAAATAGATTCCATCCGTAAGCCATAGGGTTGTGAGTGAGAGGTGCATTATAAGAGGTTTAGGCCATCCCAATCAAAATGGGGGTATGAAAAACAGGAGCAGGTATCCCTCCGCTAAACAATGAAAAGGGAGAGCTCATAAATAGGGCCGAGACCATAGTTTGAAAACTTTTCCCATAAGAGGTATTGTTTCCAAACTGCACTCCTACATAAGAAGGTCATGGGCCTACATATAGAGTGGATGGGGGAATGTGTCCCCCATTCCAAGGAAATCCTTGGATGAAAGCTGAGGATCCTACCGCACCACTCTGGGAAGTGTATCATAGCACCTGCTAGGCTTGAGTGAACCAGCGGTTAGACCACCCGGCTCGCTAGAGTCAAAGACGTAGAAGATATGCTAGATCTAGGGGCACTTACCTGGGGAGGTAGTACCCCTTCAGCTGGAAAGGATGAGGTGAAAACAAAAGAACTTTCTCCTGCAGTAGACATAATCCTACCCACAGGGACACCTAAAATAGGTGAATCAAAAGGTCTAACCTGGATGATCATAGGATTGTTTAAGTTAGTCAAGGGTGTGTTAAAATTCCTTGCAAACTCATCAGTCTGCAAGTATTCTATCTCAACTGTATCAAAATCAATACGGTTAGCTATAAGTGATGGTTCACCTAAAACTTCACTTACTCCTACTGGTTCAAAAGAACCGTCTGTGTCCAATCTCCACCTTTGGGGTGGAGGTGGAGGTTCCAATGTGATGAGAGGAGGAAGGTTTTGCAACCTTATTGACCTTCTTATAGGTTGGTCCTCCATGATTGAAAATTTAACAAATCAAACCCTAAGGCCAACTAAACACAGGAGAAACCACAAAGCAAACACTACAAAATTTCCTAAAGCCTCAAACAGTCAACAAGGGAGAAAGGTATGCTTTCCCAAAGAAAGCTAAAGAATAGTTACTTGGCATCCTAGAAGTGGTTCTTAGGCACAAGCAGAGGAATCACCCACCACCCTCCTACACTTCCAACAAGGGTTAACTTCCAAGCCCATCCAAGATGAACTAGAAATAGCCTTCCAGTTTACCTAGCTATGAACCCTATATGTCAAGAGACTAAAGGCTACCTTAGCTATACCAATAGTATGGGGGGACAGTCGCAAGCCTGACTCATACACATGGGTAGGGTAGCTGAGCCTGAGACTCTATCTAGGACAGAATCCTCAGGTGCGTAAAAGTCTTGATTTACATTTTGACTAGGAATCAAAGGGTTATGTCCTCAATCCATTGCCTCCACGCGGCCTCGTGCTTGACTCCGTTTTGAGAGGAGCTCCCCAGATACAATTAATAAAGACAAGGATTTACCTATCGAATAGTCCACTATGACTGAATTTTAAAACTTATGGAAAGTTTACACTTCCTGTCCCAGAAGTCTAGCCTAAGCTAGTAGGTGAATGGCCCTAGAAAATAAAAATTATTAGTAAATTTTAATTATTGCATTCATTTTAAACAGTTATTTCTTACTTAGAAGTAAATGGAGTGATGAACTATGGTGTTTTTGACTCGACAAGAAATAAAAATAAAAGAATAAAGGTGTATTTTTTTCAAAGCAAATTACCACTACTAAAGAAAACTTCTTTTTCTTCTGTAAATATAAATTGATGAACAAATGCAACGATAAAGAGAAACTAAGACTATATTTTTGTAGTTTTGAGACTATATTTTAAAACTGAAATGAAAACTAATTATGCAAAAGAAAATGCAAAAAGCTTGAAAATGTTTTTCTTTTCACTTTTTAAAATGCTCAAACACTACTATGCACTTAAAATGCACTAAAATTGAGTATACTTGGATCAAATCAACTGTATAAAGCAAGCAAATTGAAGTAAACATATTAATAAGACCAAAAATCAACCAACAAGGGAAGACTTGGAACCCTAGATTGGGCGGGTACAATGACCAGAAATCACTGAAAACACACAAAGGTAAGTGGCAAACCAATCACTATCTAAAGATAGACTGGGAAAAACATTGCCCAAAACCCTGATCATTGATTCAGACAAAAACACTTCAACCTATAACCCAAACAGGAAAACCTCCTTCAAAATGCAAACAGAAGACAATCCAAACAAAAGAAACTCAAGGGATTTACAAGAAAGCACAAGGTGTGGCCATGAAGGTCATCAAACTAATAGCATAGTGCTTATAAGGAGGACCAACTAACAAATAGGAATCATAAAAGGATAGAGACAAGAAAACCCTAGCAAAAAAATCCCTATTTCAAGGATTGTATGCGACTGTGTATAAGGGCAACTCGTGTACTGTACGCGACTATCCTAGAGAGAAACCCACGTATGCATGCCTCTGTATTCTACTGTGTATAATACCAAGCCACATACAGGTACAAAATTTTCTCAAAAAGAAGGAAAAGCCACAAGACCTTCAAACACTATGGTAAGCATGAATCGGGAAAATATACCACAGACAAACTCAAGGCAAAGACTGGTCAAGGGTAACAGAAATAACCTACAACAGTCTGGACTCCCTAGTGGATTCACCAGTTCTATTGTTCAAGAATAAACACCTTATAATCGAAGGTCTGGGGTTACCAACGTACTCTTAAAACTTGTAGACAATCAGCTTTAAAGTACATAAAGGAAATAGGAAGATAGGATGGACTCACTTGATTCACGATGGTTGATCCAAGCTTTGTCTTCTCTTGCTCTGATTCTCCTCCAAATCTTTCAGGGATGTTTCTCCTTCACCTGTAAAGAGCAAATCCTCCAAGTGCAAGCTTATACATGTATATATGACAAGTTAGATAAGCAGCATATAGAGTGCTTAATCATAAATATTCATCAAACCATGATACACGAAAGATATTCAACACACATTTGGAATAAGGATTCTCTTTATTAACAATAGTGAATGAGTTAAGGTTACAACCCAATGCCTGAAACAAGGACTCCTCTGCAANTCCGAATAGATACCACGAACATAACTTTACTCTCTAAGTATGATTGATTAATGCCCTCCCCAAGGCCTTTATTTATATTTAGTGAACTAAGGCATTTTCGAAGGTTGAGGAGGTTGAGACAATTAAGATAGTTATTTGCTCAGGGCTTAACAAATCTCAATTAATTATGATTTATTATTTTTATTGTCAAAGGAAGGCATACGTGAGTATTGATACTGGAAACCCGTGTATGAAATGCGAGTTTCTATAAGGGAAACCCACATATAGATTTGTATGTGGGTTGCAGTGACAAATACTCACATACAATACAAGACATGTTGTAGGAAAAGTCTTGTATGTACACGGGTTGATTATAGGCAAAGTCGCATATATCAATTGACATATGAAAAGGTAAAAATGGCAAGCTAAATGGATAGTGAATGTATTTCATAACATGCCCATCTATAGTGCTTTAGGAAACATTCAATCCATAAATGTCCTTTTGTGCGCCAACATAGGAAATGTCAGCACTCGGAAGGAGAAGTGCCATTTGGGTTGATAACACTTATAAACAATAAAAACTTATTAATGAACAACATATCCATTTAAACGATTCATGATCTAATCCTATTGGAACTTCTTCTAGAACAAAACCCACACACACGACATTGAACCACTAACCCACACATTCTAGGATCAAATCATGTAGGCTCATGTTTAAAAAAAAAAGCTATATAAAAACATGCCAGGGATCGAATCCTGAAGGATTTGATTTGTAAAAATGACAACATTGTAAAGACATACAAATTTCCACGTAAGTCAAAAGTAAAATACACTAATGAAACTAAAATACATGAAGGATTAACCATTGAAACTTTACACAGGCTATGTATTTCACATAAGGGTTGAAATTGTAGCTATCAAGCTCGAACCTAAAACACCAGCTTTAAACCGTAATTGAAATAAATGCTCCATCAATGTTCCACATTAAATCAAACAAAATATACATGCTACATTTCATTATCAAGGCTCATGGCTGAGAGGTAAAACCCAATTGAAATTATCCATTAAAAACAGAACTCAAATCATTTAAATACCAAAATAATCCATTTTAAAAACCCATTGTCTGCGCTATCACAACCAGGACATTACAAATATGCAAAAATAATCCAAACCTTACATGCATCTCAATTAATAAACCGCAAGCACGTAAATTAAATCATATATCACCATTAAATAACATTTGCAAGTAAAATTATACACAGTCGCAATTCAACAAGAGTGCCATTACAAGCTATGGCACTGTGGTAGTGTAAACACATTATTTTAAACCCAAAATGTAGAGCTTCCTTCAAATTAACACATCACACGTCTAAGTACCAAGAAAAATGAATTACATAGCCGAGTCTCATCTAAACAGACATGGTCCAAAGGCTCCACATTTAAGCAAGCCCCATAATAGGTAAAATTGACTAACCTACAATTTTTTTCTTTGATTTTCAAATTTTGGGGACATTACAGTATATGCATTGAAGGAAAAAATGGATGATTAATAAGAGAAGGGTGCACATTCCTACTAATTTAACTTTACTATCAGTCACTTTATGGTTAGATGATTGAGAATATAGTTCTAAAATTTGTAGCTTCCACCTTTGAACAACCTCCATTCTTTCGGTTGCAAGTAGAATATTCATAGTGACCTCAAACAATAAGCTATCTTCTCTTACGTACCTTTATATTTACAACTCTATAATTATTTTGAAATAGAGTTAGAAGGTTGGTCATTGAATGTGAAAAATGAATGAACTCTTGAATAGAGGTTCAAACCCTGTAATGTCCCCAAAATTTAAAAAAAAATATTAGGCTAGTTATTTACTACCTGAACTAGACATTAACTGATCTTCTGCGGAATATGTCGATCCTTGTTTTCCACACTGAAGTGACATAAGTTGTTCTTACCATTTCTATATGTTTTCCCGATGTGGTTACTAATGTAATTATATAATGTGTTCATGTTACTTGTTCTGATTTAGATTATTACATTGTTCATTGATTATTTCTTATCATGCATGTGTGTGTGTTTCAGTTATAGCTTACTTCCTGGTTATAAGTTTTGTTTTTTGTTTATGGAAATCCTGACTTGAACTTTAATTGTCAAGAGGTGGAGTGGAAGGACTTGTATCCCTTATGGGACCACCTGGATAGGTAACTAGTTTTAATTGATGTGCAAGTTCATTATATGGTGAAAAACTTGCTACCACTGTTTCAACTTGCCATGCTACATATGATATACCATGTCATTGCTTTTTGAATACAAAAGGACCAAACTCCTATCCTAGGAAATATTACTACTATTGTTTGTGTTATTGTTTACGCATATCTGGGGTTTATCGGAACTATATCTATCTGGTTAACATTTTTAGTGTGCCTTAGGACTTAATAAACTTTATTCCCATGCTTAGTATTTATCACATATGATTGCAATTTTTTTATGCTTCAATGTGAAGGGATTAAGTCATAAGACCGAGTCATATTGAATTTAAAGTTTATATTCCATATGATATCACTCTAATATATATATATGAAGGTCCATTCATGGCATATTACATATGACATGGACCTTGGCTTAACTTATGTCAACTATGATATGGACGGTGGTTCCAATACAAATCACGTTTTCAATACAAAATTGCATTTGGGGTTTTTAAACTATAAGCATGAGTGTAACATATCAACATGTTGGTGGTGGATAAGGTGGTAGAGTAAATGCTCCTTAGGATGGGGAAAACTCAAACCCTATGCTTGGTCTATCGTGGATGGAAGGAAACATTTTTTCACTCATGTGGGTATGCTCTATTCATCTCTTTCTTCTTTTCAATGCATGGAGGATTGGTTCGCTCTGCTCCTTGGGAAGGTATCCTCTTCTCTTGGGTTTACATTGTTATAATATTTGTTGTTTTCAAGTGGAGGATTGGAATACTTCTAATGGGCCTCTATTCCTTTTTGTAAGTGACAAAGCTTCCATTTGCTGGTCATGGTGTCTACTAGGATATCAATGAATACCCTTCATGGGTAATCCCTGTTAAAACAAGCTTGAACTATTACCTCTGTGTATAGATATTTTTAGTAGATATTTGAGCTCGGTGTTGTAATGGTGAATGATTTGGTTAATGGTTTTGACTATGTAATTATTCTACGTTATTGGGCATCCAGGGATTCATATATACATTTTAGTTTGGGGAGTTTTTTGATATGTATAATAGGGAGACTCTGTATTTCAACCGTTTCGATAATGTGTTATTTCATTAAATGTCTATGTAAATTTTTACTTGTAAAGTGTAGAAGGTTCACTTGTATGTATTCACAGCTGGGGTTTAGCATTGATACTGCTGATAGCTTGGTAAGGCTGTGGCCATATGCATTTTTTATGTTTGTAATTTAAAAATTGGTTTTGGTATGCTAATGGAGGTTCTCCGTATTGGTTTCAAACGAATAGTTTAACTTAATGTCGTGTGATTTCTTCCATTGGGACCTCTGTTGACTCACAATTGTGTAGGTTTTTACTGGAACTTCTTATTAATGGTGATTTATGATGTTATTTACTTGCCAGTGATTTAATATAGAGATGGATGTAAGCTTAGCTTCTGCTACGAAAATGTAGATTCCATAGTTGTGATAGCATAGGAAGTGTATTTTTTACTTGGATTATTTTAATGGGTTTCTTTGCACTTAGGCCATGAACCTGGAAAAATAAATGATGCATGTATATATTTTTTAAGTTATGTGGAGCATTGACAGAGAAATGGTTTTGATTATGGTAAATACTCATATTTTGGGTTTGAGCTTGATAGCTGCGATTTCAACCCTTATATAAAATGCGTAGCATGTGTAAAATTTTATATGTATTTTTAGTTTCATTTACGTCGATTAATTTTTGTTTATGTTGAAATTTTTTGAAACTTACAGCATTGTTTAGGTTGCAAATTGAATCATACAGGATTCGATTCCTATCGTGGTTTGGTATAACCTTTGTTTTTATGACATGCGTTTACATGATTTGATCTCTGGTCCTCGAATGTGTGAATTGGGTTTTCTTTTAATACAGTGTGTGTGGTCTTTATTTTGGGCATAAGTGCTGACAATATTCGATCGTGGAACCTTTAAATGGATATGATATTCAATAATGAGTTTGTATTAGGTTTATCTTTTATTCTTATTTTGATAGTAGATAATGTGTTTATTGTTTATAGTAATTGATCCTTCATACCTTGGTAGGTCTCAATGGCTGACATACGATGTGGGTAAAGTTATAAATTGGAAACTATTTTTTTTTAGTTTGTTTATCATAATTGGTACGTTTCAAAATAGTGTTATAGCTGATTTTACCACACATGGTTGATCACATATTTATGTCCTTCTATGTCCCTCTACAGACTCTATGAATGCCATGGACTTATATTATCCTTTAATGTTCAAATTTAATCCCTTAAAAACCCCTATCTATTGTTG
Organism: Pseudotsuga menziesii; assembly: GCA_001517045.1. Classification (NCBI taxonomy): domain Eukaryota; kingdom Viridiplantae; phylum Streptophyta; class Pinopsida; order Pinales; family Pinaceae; genus Pseudotsuga; species Pseudotsuga menziesii. Next base: position 319,283 of record LPNX010738621.1, read on the forward strand.
TATGCTACTATTAAACCAATACTCGCGTGTACATGCGATTTTTGACCTCAAACCAGCGTGCATTGGGATGTGTGCATAAAAACAAATAGTTTTGGATTTTTCCTCATATGAGTCTGAACCACTCTTGGCCTTCCAAATTCCTTGAGAATGCTCATATCTAACCCTCCATTACCCTTTTGGAGTGCTATATAAGGAACCCCTTGGATACATTCAACGGGGGGAATTGAAGTGCAAGTAAACTGTAGTCCATTGTAGCCACCGTTTGCATATACTTGAGTCTGCATCCCTTTGTCCCTTTGGAGAACTTTGTGTTCTTCCCAAGATTTCCTTTACTTGTGATATTTGTTAGAAAAATAATCCATCATTAGTACCTTATTTACACTAATTAGTCAATTTTATTGCTTTTTTAAGCTTTAATACACTATGAGGTGGACTAGGGGTGCTTAGGTGGAAAAATGCCAAGTCATAGTGGGCCTTTCACACCCACATGAGAATTTGATCTCATTAAATAGACACATATGTGCGCCCATCATTTCTGGTGCACTCCCATTCATTGAATGTGGAAAGGAAAGTTGAATTGGAGTGCTAGAGTGGGATTTTGGCTAAATTTGGCTTGATTTGGTGCATTAAATGTTGCATTGAAACTCTAAACCACCCAGATTTTGACACCCATGCTTTCCAAGGTGTAATCAATGGTCCAAAACACATCAACCATGACAAATCAGCAATTTTTTGCTGTTTAGGGTGATTTGGGACATGATTGGCACACCTATGGGGGTTTGATGCCATTTTGGCAATTTTGACTTGTATCCTCACAATTGGCTTCCAAAGCCTCATGAAAATATTGTATTGTATTATATACCTGATAATAACATGTTTCATGGTTAGACAGTATGAAATTACCTTGTTTATGTTCACATTGTGTGTGTAATTTTGCTTCTCATTTGATGGTTTTTGCTAACTCTTGCACTAAATTTGATCTGTGAGATTGAGTAATGCTCCTAGATTATCCTTTGGTTTGAATGACTCACCTAGTTTTTTGAATTCCTCACATGGTATCATATATTGTTGGATATTTTATCAATTCAAGATGATTTGAGATGCATTTTTAGTGGAGTTCCAGATAAAATTGAATTATGGTTTGCAGAACATTTGGAAAGTTTCTTCATCATCATCCCAGATAGAATGGAGGATACACACATCATTCTAACACCCTTCAATTTATTTTATTGGAAGGTAGAGATGGTGATTCAGCAGAGAGCCAAGGGGCTTTACAAAGTTACCATGGGCACTGAGGTGGAACCAAATTTTGTTGCTACGAAACTCAAGTACTTCAACAAATTGGATGATGCATTTGGATTATTGTGTCTGAGCATATCGAGGGAGCTATTGTTACACATTGATAGTTTGACAACACCCAATGAGGTTTGGATAAAACTAGAGAATCTATTTGGGAAAACTAATGAGCTATGTGGTCACCAACTTGAGAATTAGCTTATTGGCTTGAGCCCAGCGCACTATGACACAATCCAGGATTTATTCACCAAGTTTAAGTCACTTCTGTTGTAGTTGAAGTAGAATGTCATTGAAAAGAAACAATACCAATTTATATTGTCTATACTTTCAAAGTTGGGGTCAGAGTTCTCAATTTTTGTGAGTAAATTCCACTCTGACAAGTTAACACTTTGAAACTGGCAAATGCCTAGTTTGGAAAATTTCATGGATTCACTCACTCAAGAGCAAGACAAACTGGTACAAATGGGCTCCATCAATACCAAGGATCAATATATAGTAGTGGGAGGTTTGAATTCCTCAAAGGGGAAGCCTAAGCCCAAGAATTTGAAGTTTCCAGAGAAGAATACAAACCCAGAAAAAACCCAAATCTAGTGATGCAAGTTTGAATCCTTCCAAGGAGAAGGAAAAGAAGGGAAAAGAGAAGTCCAAATGCACCTATTTCTACAAGGGATGGCATACAGAGATATCATGCATGAAAAATACCATTGAAACCATGGCACAGCTGCTAGAGAGGAACAACATTCCAATCCCTGACAACGCAAGGAAGAAGGATGGTGACTCTAGTTCAAGTGAGAGCAAGGAGAGATGTCATGATTTAGTGGAAGGTAATTATAACTCTTCATCTTTTTTCATTGATTATGGGGCTTCCAAGAATATGGTAGCTGAGAAAGAGCTCTTCTCCTCCATGAGTTCGACTACTGGCTGAGTAGTTCGAATGGGGGATGATTCAGAACTCCAAACCAAAGGGATTGGGAGGATTCATTTAGAGCATGGCTTTGTCAGTGAAGTATTGTATGTACTAGACCTTGCAGCAAAATTGCTTTCATCCTATCATATGACCCATACAGGAGAGCCAAATAAAGTGATCTTCACTTGTGACATGGTAGAGATTTCTGAAAGCTCAACAGACCAAGTTATTTGAGTTGGGTATGTTGATCATCATGAGAGGATGTACAAGTTTTCAAACTTCCTACCCAATTCCAGTGATCAATCACTTCACTCACATGCCAATGGAGTTTCCAAACTATGGCAAGAGAGGTTTGGTCACATGAATTATAGATACCTTTCGGCACTTCATAGAGATGAGATGGTGGAAGGAATTTCGCAAATCAAGTCATTAACTAGAGCATGCATAGGGTGTGTAGTTGGGAAGCATCCTGGGCAAAGCTATAAGAAGGGGAAGGAAAGGAGAGAAACACAAAAACTTTGGTTGGTGCATTCTGATTTGATTGGTCCATTTCCCACTCCTTCATATGGTGGATCTAGGTATGTTATTGCATTCATAAATTACTACTTTTGATTTTGTTGGGTGTACATTATGAAATTGAAGTCTGAGGTGTTTGAGCAACTCAAGATTTGTAAAGAACATGTAGAAAATTAGAGTGGGAAAAATATTAAGGTCCTTTGGACTGATAATGGAAAGGAGTATGTTAATAAAAACCTTCAACAAATTTGTGAGGAAAGTGGCATCCAAATACAACACTCAACTCCCAAAACACCACAGCAAAATGTTGTGGCTGAGAGGAAGAATAGGTCACTCAAGGAGATGGCGACTTACATGATAGAAGCAAGGTATATAATTCCCAAGCTATGTGATGAAGCCATTATTTGTGTTGTGCACATACAAAACAGAGCCTTTCATAAATCAGTAAAATGAATGACACCTTACGAGGCATGGTTTGTTCAAAATCCAAATGCCTCAAATTTCAAAATTTTCAGGACTAGAGCATGGGCTAGAATTCCCTCTGAAAAGAGGAAAGCATTGCAAACACAAAGAAATGAGTGCATAATGGTTGGATATAGTGAGGAAACCAAAGGATACAAGCTCTTAAACACTTTTACTTGCAATACATTTGTTGAAATAAGTGTGAAATTTGAAGAAGAGCCAATTCTTGATTTCGGGCTTGCACCGGGGGAATGCTCCTCTCCTCAACCATTCGAAGATGTAACTAATGATGAATGATCTGTTTTTTATGATATTTATGATAAAAATTTTGTTTAATATGATATCTATATATATGAGTCACCATCTAGGCCCAAGTGGGCTAAAAAAATTGTACAAGCAGCTGGGGAATTAACAGGCAATCCCCGTGAGCCTAGGAAGACTAGATCAGAAACTAGTAAAGCTTCCTTTGGAAGTGATAGTGCTCTTGATAAGAACTATTATATGTTGGTTGGGTCTGATATTCAGACATATCATCAATATTTTAATGACCCTATATGGAAATCAACAATGGAAGATGAAATTCAGTACCTCCAAGAGAACAATACATGGGAATTGGTTCCCCTTCCTCCCAAGAGGAAAGTTGTTCAATGCAAATGGGTTTTCTGGACCAAAATTGTTGCTGATGGTTATGATATGAAACATAAGGAAATATTATTTTCTAATGGATATTCTTATGTCGATGGTGTTTATTACACAAATACCTTTGCACCGGTTGCAAAGATGCACTCAATTAGACTAGTTCTAGCACTAACAGCTAGTAAAAATTGGGAAGTTCACCAGATGGATGTGAAGAGTTCTTTATTGAATGGTGATCTATAGGAATAAATATATATGGATCATCCTAAAGGTTTCCAATAGGATCCTTCATTGGTATGAAGGTTGAAGAATTCATTGTATGGACTCAAGCAAGCCCCCAAGGCTTGGTATGCGAAAATGGATGCTTTCTTGCTTTCAATTGGCTTTAGTAGATGAAAATCAGACCCTAATGTGTATCCCTAGAAACATGATGGTATTTTTCAGGTCATTTTCCTTTATGTTGATGATACTCTTATTAGAGGTATCTGCACCAATTTAATTGGCCAAATTAAGTCATTTTTGCACACTGAATTTGCCATGACATACCTAGGATTGGTAAGGCATGTTTTGGGATTGGAAATTGAACAAAATGAAAGGGGCATCAATCTAAGACAACCATAGTATGCTTCAGACCTGGTAAAGAAGTTTAACATGGCTGAGTGTAAGGCATCCGAGTCTCCCTTCCTTTCTAGTATTAAAATGCATGAATTTGGCAATTCTACATTGGTGGATATTACACTCTACATGAAACTAGTGGGTAGCTTGCTCTGCGTCACTCACACAAGACCTGATTTGTCTTATGCTGAAAGCGTTGTAGCAAGACATATGTGTTGGGTGTCATAATGTCTAAATTAATTCACCTGATCTTTAATTATCGACCGGGGTTGGTAAGCATAGAGTTGACACAAAATATATGCAAAGGTAGAGGGGTTTCTATGGTGTCGTGGAAATATTTTAACAAATAAAAGATCGAAAGATCTTTGAAAATGAAAAACTAAGTCAAACTCCTAAGAATTCAACTATTAATCCAATTAAACCAGAACAAAATATTAAACTGAAAATGATACTATTAACAACTAATCTTTAACTTGGAAACTAAGATGCAGGGAAAACTTAGTAAAACAAGTAAAGAGAAGAAATTAAAAAAATTAATAAAATAATTAAATAGAAAACTTAATAAAGAAAATTAAATAGAAAGAAAAAAGTAGAAAACATAATAGGAAAATAAAAGAGAAAGAAACAGGTAAAAAACTTTAATAGGAATTTCTTTGAATTCTGTCCTTCAAGTATTTTTAAATTACACAATGAAAAAGGAACAACCTAAAAACATACTAAGGATAATATATACAATAATGAAATTAAATGAAAAGGAATACATTAATATAAAGGCATAAACACAAAACAATATATCAGTAAAGAAATCAGAAACAAATTCAAGAAACAAAACACAAGACATCTAAACACATATTATAGGTAAAAAGAAGTAAAGAAAATAATAAAACTTTAATACATAACCTAAAACACTCTAAATTTAATTTCAATTTTAAATAAAACTATTATATAACTATCTCAGTCAAAACATAATTCAAACATTAACAAAACAGAACTGGAAATAATACGAAAATACATAAAAAAAACACTAAAAACAAAACTAAGGGCTGAATGACAGACTGAACTGTGGGTCTGAAAGGGGTGGTTGAATGACAGTTTAAACAGGCCATCTGAATGACAGTGTGTACAGTTAAAATAATAAAAATTAACCTAAATGATCTAATCATCAGCTAAACTTGTACAGATGCAGATCTAATGCATAAAGAGAATAAGTAAACCTACTTATTAAGCAAATTCAACAATTACATAACCTTAAACAAATTCATAAACATAAGGAAGACATTGCATGTTAATAAAAAAACTAGAATTTAAACTACATAATTGATAACTTATAACAAATAAGAAATAAATAGGACTAAATTCTAAAGCAATCTATATATTTGCTTGGAACTAAACTGAACAGTAAACTGGAAATAAAATGACTGGAAATAGATTCAAAAGAAAACTATGCGCGCAATCTAGTTACTCAATTCTGGAAATAAAAATGCATTACAGAAAAAAATGAAATAATACAACTAACTGGAAATAAAACTAACGACAATAGAAAAAAGAAATAAACAAGAAAATAAAGAAAACCTCTAGTTGATGAGGGGCCCTCTCAACAATCAGAGGTGGTTCCTAGATAACTTTTACTCAAATGAAATCATCAACAACAAAGCATACTGCTCTTTATTCATATGATGGAACATAAATACAATGTACTCAAGAACAAACTAATAAACTGTGAATTCTCTCTAACTCTTTTACCTTCTAGCTCTAGCTAACTGACCCCTCACATAGAGGATAATATATATAATAATTTACAAATATGAGCAAGTCGACCCTTTAGTGGTCGAATGCTCTCTAAATTTAGTTGACTATAAAGGCACATAACAAATCGCAGGCCAATGCATAGGATCTTCCCTTCTTTACCACGGTTATGGTCTTCTTCACTGGACAATGAACGCACAGGCTCCTTCTTCAGTGCAACAGGTTTTCAGATGTGGCACACAAGTCCTTCTTCAACATAGAAGTGAACTTATCATGAACAGAGGAGAACACACAACGTGTTTTCTACAAAGTAGGTTAATACAACAAATCAACGCGTGGTTAGCAAGCGGGGTGTCAACAGAGGAGGATGCGAGTTGGTGGATTATCTAGAATGAAAGCTCCATCACCTAGACGCGTGGACAAAAGGACATTTGCAGGCTGTTTCACATTTTAAATTCCTGAAATTAATTCTCAACAACATGTAGTATGGTTAGCGATCTAGACAGAAAACTGAACAACAAGCTGGGCCGTGAGCTGGATATGCTGGGCGTCGATCTAGGGTGAATGAAATGTCTGTTTGCTTATGTGATTCAGGACTATAGTCTACAGCAACACATTTCAACATCTGGCAAAGTACCAATGAATTTCATGTAGCGAGATGGATGACAGGCTCGACATCGAGCTAGACATGTTGTGTGCAAGGAAAGCTAAATGTGTTCTTGTTATTAATTTGTACCAAAAAAAATATAATCCGCAAACAAATATATAAATTAATTAATACATCAAATGCGCTTTGATAATCTCAAATTTAAGTAATAAAATCATAAAAATGATAATAATAAATAGATTTCATATAAACCTTAAATTCATACATACCTGAGCTGAATAGTGATATGTGTGACATAAAATATATAGAAAGATAATAAAACATATGTTTAAATTAGTAATTTAATTGTCGAAAATGATAACAATTCTAGGATCAACATTTCCCCAAACAAAAGAAATGCTAGGTCCCACTGAGTAAAAATAAATATAACAGATCACACTATCATGGCAAATTTTGAAACGTGAGTGAGCAAAGGGCGTATACATAAGTAAGTAAATTCATAAGGTTTAAAATTAATTCAACCATGCCCAAAGTAAAACTTTGGATAGGTTGAACGTATAACATGAAAAGTATAAATCACATTTATAATCAAGGGAATTAGTCAATTAATAATTTACATGCATGATTGGGTAAAAGGATAGGATTATCAATAATGAAATGATAAGAAGAATTTCTAAGCATCCACATGAAGGTAAAAATTATTTGCCAAAAAAAGAAAATTTGGTTAGCAAATTTTAATTATAAATACTAAAATATTACAATGTTTTATTCAGATCGTCATTTGGTATTTCATTTGGACCTTCTTTTGATTCTTCATATAGTTCTCCATATTGATTTTGCTGTAAAAATATGCTTTATGCTATAATCAAATTCCGCTGCTTAAATTGTGCTTATATTGTCACAGATAAATAGATCAATCAAGAATAATGAAAAGTAAAAACAATATAATTTTTCCAAATCCATATTCCCCCAAACCAAAGATATGGCATGTCCTCAAGCCATAGAAGAGAGAATAATTGAATGTTCCAAAAAAATAAAAAATAAAGAGTTCTATCATGTTGTTTATTATTTTGGAAAGAAAAGAAGAAAAACTAACTAACTAGTAAACGGAAATGTTTCGGAGATGTATATTCGTGAAAAATATAACAATGATTAGAAATACCGCGTGAATGATAATAATTGAACGAAAGAATGCCACAGGAAAAAACTAGTCATCTATGACTCATTTTAAAGATATCTTGTCATCACAAAATATTTAAGTGTAACCAGGAGTATATGAGATTTACAGCTATGGGTCCCATTTCTAGGATAATGACATCCTAGGTATATGTTGAATTAGATGGGTAGGCTCAATCCCAACTTACAGCCATTATCAAATGACAAGTTAAACAATTGGCCGTAACATGTTTATTCCTAAATTCTAAAAAAATTCTTCAGATTATCATTGTTTTACAAGCTATGTGCATAGTAGTGCATTAACCATATCTCTTTTACTAGGTATTGCCCTGCTGCCAATAGGCATGTTTAGTACCCTGACGGGTTTACCTTAGTACCATGAAAGCATAGTCCCACTGCCAGTGATCCTGTTCGAGACCCCAATGGATTTACTTGCATTTATCAAGCTTCCATGTTTTGATTTTTCTACTTAGCATTGACCGCTTCCAGCAAGCCTTTTCAGTACTTGTTATAGCAGATTTTACCACACTAGGTGAATCATACTTGTATGGCCTTCCACTGTCCCTTTGTAGACTCCTTAAATCCCTTGGACCATTTTTTGTCCTTTTATGTTCTCTATACCATCCCTAAAAACATGTGAAAATTGCTATACACAACTTTTAAGCCTTTTATCGTGTATATACGTGGGTTTGACCTCTAAAACTGTGTACATTGGGATGTGTACAAAAATTTAAACTTGTGCTTGAGTCTACATCCCTTTTTTTCTTGGAGCACTTTAGTGTTCTTCCCAAACTTTCCTTTTTCTTATGAGCTTCCTATCGAGAGATGGAGGATTGAGGTGGTGGAGGCCCAAGTGGGGGATTCAGTTTCTCTGATTCAGAAACATGCCAACAAAGGTTGTATTTATTGTAATCTCTAATTTTATATTAATACAAATATCTTTTCTTGTCCAATAATGTATGTTTGAATGAATATTTTATCCGTGGATGATTTCAAAGGCTTATACGTTGTTGATTATATATGCTAGAGTAGATCTAACACCAATATATATAGTATGCTTGTCTTGTTTGCTTATTGTTGAGGAAGTGATTCATCAATTCAAGCTGAAGTTGGAAATCTCAACAGGGACCTACTTGAACTGTCCAAAATAAGGTACAAGTTTTGATCCTTTAGTGTTAGATATTTGATTTCTCTTGCATATTGGAAAGGATTGATTTTTGGAGTGAAGATGTCTGTTGTGGTACCCCAAGCCATAGGAATTTCTCTTCATAACAGAATTGGTGACACTGTTGAGGAGTTCCTAGTATTTTTCCTTTGGGGGTTTTCTATTAGCATTCAATGACTTTGAATTGCTTTTTTTTCTCTGTTTTTGTGTCAGGTCTGGGGGCATGTTATCTTTGTAGTGTTTGATTGGTGTGAATTTTGTCTTAGCTTGTCTATTTGCCTTTATTTTTTATGCACTTTTCTTCCTGTACACAAGTTTTGAACTCATAGTTGTGTATATACGCCGTTTTGATTGCTATATCCACGTACACACGCAGGTTTACTACGAACAGTCGCGTATGCCCTTAGTTTGGTATTCTTGAGGAATATTGATTGTTGTTGGGTGAATTTTGATGATTGTTGAGTCTCCTTTGATACTGTTAGAGTCTGTATACACCTCTGTTCCTCACCAAAGACATTTTTTTTAGGGTAAAATTTCATTTTTTAAAGAAAGTTCTTGTCATTACATTTTCAATTTTTTGTTTTGGGATTAGTGCATCAGATTTCTTTTACCTTAGAACTTTGTGTGAGTGCTATTTGAGTGTGCTTTTCGAGTCTTGGGGTTGTAGAATCATTCTTTTGCATTAGTATCTCATTTTTATTTCAAAAAATCCAAAAATATTTGATTATCATTATGCATTCCATTTTGCATTTTGTATAGTACTTGCACTATATTTGCTTTGAAGTATTAGTTAGGATTTCATATAGGAAAGCTTGCATTTATCACTTGAATAAAATTTTGCATTTCATATAGTAACATACCCTGTTTTCATGGACACAATGCATTTGCATTGATTGTCAGGTGTGCTTTTTGCTTCATGTTGCGTCATAACACCACTGGTTGCACGATCATCTACCTTTTTTGAGTAATAAAGCCAATTAAAATCAATGCTTAATTAAAATGAACTACACTATTTTATTTGATAGGGTTCACCAACAAAATTAGGTTTTAGGGTCTTGGAATGGTTCATTTTGAGTAAATTCTCCAAGGCCACTAAACAAAAACATGTATGTGTCTGTCCAAGTGAGAGTGTGAAAGTCCTTGGTATAATTGGTGTTTCTTAGGATCCTCCTCTCAAAAGGGAGTTAAGCACGAGGCAGTGTGAGCGGTTAATGATTGGGATGACCCCTAGTCATATCTGAGTAGAACCGGAGATATTTCCAGGATTATATTTATATATGGGGGCTCTTTTAGGAGTTTCAGGCTTTGCTACCCTACCCATACGTTCAATCCCTCCTGTGACTGTCCGCTTGAGCATTTATTATATTCAGGTGACCTTAGTTGCCTTACCTAGGATATTGAGGGGGTACTTTGCAATGGTTATTCTATGGGTGTCCCAGCTAGGTTGGGGTCAGACAACACAGTTTATTTATGCATTGAAGCTAAGGGACACAATAATTGGTTACGTACCTCCACTTTTTGTGTATGGGATTCTCAAGCCTCTCCTAGGTGAGACATATCCATTTCATTCAGGAGCTCATTTATCCTACCCTCGATTGCTTGTGTTTGGCTTTATATTTTATTAGTGTATGCACTGTGCATGTTAGCTTCTCTAGGGTTTGCGTAATTAGAGATTCTTTTATATTTTTGAGTCATTCTGGATTCGGGTGCAGCTCCTAATCATTCTCATCAGTTAGCAGGACTTCCACCTTCTACATCTCCTCCTCCTTTGGGAGAGAGAAACAAACAATTTAGGCAGAGTACTTCGCACATTGATTCACACACAATGGGAGACCATGAAAAAGGTATTCCTAAGCCACCCTCTCCCATTCAAGTGGAAGATGGGGAGTTTACTCTTAACTATGATCCTTCACCTGATTTGACTGAGTTAGGTCCTGTAAGTTTTGATATAGGTACTTTTCATGATAGACCTACTTACTCTAGTGTTGATCCCCCACTGACGCATCACCAGTATGGCATGTCAGAAGAAGAGACTTATTATGAGCCCATGAGCACTAGTTATGGTAGTTATGGTATGTTTGGTATGCCCACACATGATTTGGCATTTCATGTCGAGTTATATTTTGAGCCTAACACTACGCCTAGGCGCAGTCCTATTCCTTACCATGTGGAGAGGTTCGGGAGCACAAGTCACATTGCACCTTCCATCGCGGCGATGGAAGCTGCATCACATATTCCTGGTAGGCCTAGGGTTAGTGATCCTATAAGGATACCAAATCCAAGATGAGTGACTATAAGGAACACCATGTACATAGTTTCATAGATCCATTCGTCCTTGGTTCCTTGTTCTTCGAATGTTGCTCCTCCACCTCATTTAGATGGTCCTTTGGGATGGAATGTTGCTACGAGTCATGTCCGTACTACTGTTACTTGACCAGTTGTGTCTCAGGTTCAAGTACCCCCCATTTTTTTGGGAGGTCATGTTCATACTTTTAGAGGTCATGTTACTACTTCCAGAGCATATATTCCTACTTACGGAGTGTCTCATGGGACATCTCATGGGATGACTTACGGACCTTATTATGGGATGCAGTATGGACAGGGTTATTCACCTTATGGATATGGGTATCAACAACCATCTTCCTCTCCTAATTATGGCTTTGTAGCCCCACATATTCAAGGTACACCACATTATGGTGCTTCAATACCACCCTACATGGGTCAAATGGGAGGAGGGAAATATGGTCAAGGCCATGGTGGTTACGGTAATCATACCTATGTGAATCAAAGCTATCAGGGAGCGGTGCACCGACCTACTCATCCTATACTACATTTCCTCGTAACACTAAATCTTCCTAACTTGTCGAGATTGATGAACAGTCCTGTATCTCATGACCCGGCTTGGTCGGCTGTCCCTACTAAGCTTCCCTTGGACATACCCAAATTCAAGGGAAAATATGGAGAGGATCCGAGCGAACATGTTACAACGTTTCACCTATGGTGCTCTTCAAATTCCTTACACGAGGACTCGATCCATTTAAGGCTATTTCAACGCACCCTTACAGGGCCTGCCATGAAATGGTATATAGGGTTACCTAGGGGGGCATTCGCTTTGTTCAATGACCTAGTGATGACTTTTCTTAACCGCTTCCAGCTACTAGTGCGTTATGACGTTGGTATGGAGCTTTTGTCAACATTTCGGTAGGATAAAGCCACACATATCTCGGACCATATCTTGGTGTAGACAAAAGAGGTTGATTAAAGCCTTTATACCATCGGAATTCCTCCTCGAATGATTCCTTAAGCATACATTATTTTTCATGGACACAATGCATTTTCATTGATTCTTAGGTGTGCATTTTTCTTCTTGTTGTGTCATAACACCATTGGTTGCACGATCATCTACCTTTTTTGAGTAATAAATCCAATTAAAATCAATGCTTAATTAAAATGAACTACACTATTTTATTTGATAGGGTTCACCAACAAAATTAGGTTTTACGGTCTTGGAATAGTTCATTGTGAGTAAATTCTCCAAGGCCACTAAACAAAAACATGTATGTGTCTGTCCAGGTGAGAGTGTGAAATTCCTTGGTGTAATTGGTGTTTCTCAGGATCCTCCTCTAAAAAGGGAGTTAAGCACGAGGCAGTGTGAGCAATTATTGATTGGGATGACCCCTGGTCATAACTGAGTAGAATCAGAGATATTTTCAGGATTGTGTTCGTATCTGGGGGTTCTTTTAGGATTTTTAGGCTTTGCTACCCTACCCATATGTTCAATCCCTCCTGTAACTGTCTGCTTGAGCATTGATTATATTGAGGTGACCTTAGTTGCCTTACTAAGGATATCGAGGGGGTACTTTGCAAGGGTTATTCTGCGGGTGTACCGGCCAAGTTGGGGTCGGACAGCATAGTTGCTTTACGCATTGAAGCTAAGGGCCACAATAATTGGTTACGTACCTCTTCTTGGTGTGTATGGGAGTCTCAAGCCTCTCCTAGATGAGACATATACATTTCATTCAGGAGCTCATTTATCCTACCCTTGATTGCTTGTGTTTGGATTTATATTTTATTGGTGTATGCTCTATGCACGTTAGCTTGCCTAGGGTTTGCGTAATTAGAGAGTCTTTTACATTTTTGAGTCATTCTGGATTTGGGTGCAGTTCCTCGCCATTCTGGTCAGTTAGCAGGACTTCTGCCTTCTACATCTCCTCCTCCTTTGGGAGAGAGAAACAGACGATTTAGGCGGAGTACTTCGTACATTGATTCACACACAATGGGAGACCATGAAGAAGGTATTCCTAAGCCACCCTCTCCCATTCAAGTGGATGATGGGGAGTTTACTCTTAACTATGATCCTTCACCTTATTTGACTGAGTTAGGTCCTATAATTTCTAAGATAGGTACTTTTCATGATAGACCTACTTACTCTAGTGTTGATCCCCCACTGACGCATCGCTGGTATGGCATGATAGAAGATGAGACTTATTATGAGCCCATGAGCACTAGTTATGGTAGTTATGGTATGTATGGTATGCCCACACATGATTTGGCATTTCATGTTGAGTCATAGTTTGAGCCTAACACTACGCCTGGGGGCACTCCTATTCCTTACCATGTGGAGATGTTTGGGAGCACAAGTCACATTGCACCTTCCATCCCGGCGGTAGAAGTTGCATCACATATTCCTACTAGGCCTAGGGTTAGTGATCCTGTAAGGATACCAGATCCAAGACAAGTGACTATAGGGAACACCACGTACATAGTTTCATAGATCCCTTCATCCTCGGTTCATTGTTCTTCGAATGTTGTTCCTTGTTAGGGCTTGGACCTTGAAGGTCCTTAATTTGGGCAACTCCTCGCTTTTGGTGCGAAGCTTGTAAGCAGAGTTGCGGTCCAAAATAGTCTTAGGGGCTTCGGGGTTGGGTCGAAGCCCCTCTTTTTGTAAATGTCCCATGGTTTTTGGGTACCCATTGTTTAAGCCCATGGTATTGTAATAGTGCACTTGTATAAATAGGCACTGATGTAAAGGAGTCAAGTATGATTTTTTTTATGAGATGATGTGATGCGAAGAAGCTAAGGTCTATTTTTGGGTTTAAGGTTATGTTCTAGCTAAGTGCATAGTTTTGGGTTGTTGAGAAGATCTGCAGCTAAGTGCGAAGATTAGAACTATTGTTTTGTAAAGTGTTGAATATAAATGTAGTTCTGTGGACATAGCCCCTACACTAGGGGTGAATCACGTACATTTTGTGTTGTGGTGGCTCTTTTTACTTTTGTTCATGTTATGTTTTTATGCATTTGATAAGTAGGTGAATGATAAGTAAGATATATAGCTAAGTACTAACTTCGCTGTGAATTCCCAGTTAAGGGTTAAGCAAGAAACTATCTTTCTATCTAAACTGTGAATCTATTTAAGTGAATGTCGAAGCTTTGTATTGCATAATTATTCTTTGTTAGGGATAAAGGTACAGTAATATCCCTCTTTCGCTTACAGAAACCTGATTCTGTGGCACCCCATAGCTGTTTTGAGTGAGACTGCAACCTGTTTGTAGGTTGTTGTCGAAAGGGCCAACACTGTGGGTCTGTTTGTTGGTACACTCCATGTTTGGTCTGTGTATGTATGAGAGAGAGAGAGAGAGAGAGAGAGAGAGAGAGAATGGTATTCTGTTATTTTCATTCACTGGTGTGATTTTCATTATGATTGCTTCTCCATTCCATGGAACTAAATGAAAAGGTTTTGATTGATAACATTCTTTCCCTTTTGTTGTGTAGTTAAATCAGTTAGCAATGGTGGCTCAAAAATATCAAAATGTTGCTGCACAAAGTGGTTGTTCTGGCCTCTCTACACAATATCTACAAGAAATTTTCAATATGAAATTATTTGGGCAATAGTATCTTGCATTTTTTTACCAATATTAAAGTCTTCATAGAAGTCCAAGTCATATCCTAGATAACATTCTAATCATTGTTTCTATTCAAGAACATTCTTGAGAGAATGACCTTTTGACAACTTTATGATCAACCTTCTAGGTGATCAACCAAATTTATGACAAGTAACTACAATGAGGTAAATTGGATTACCATTTCAAATGAATGAAAATTGGTATTTCTTCCAATATGTTCCTTCCCCTTGAATCAATGCTATGTTTAACATAAGGGCTTATACTTAGTTCTAGGTGATCAACCAACTTACGATAAGTCAACTAACTACAACGAGGAAAATTGGATTAATAACCTTTTTCTTCATTAATTTGAATAATTTCTAGTGAACATTAATTTATGTATCAATTTGAAATATGCATGGTTAATTCTTTGAATATGTTTCTTCCCCTTAAATCACTACTATGCCTAAAATAAGAGCTTAAACTTCATTTTAGGTGATCAACCAACTTTATGATAAGTCATCTAAATACAATGAGGATAATTGGATTACTATTTTAAATGAATAAACTTGAGTAGTATATAAGAATGGCTATAAAGTTGTTAAGCATCATTTCAAGTGACATTATATAATAAGTAGCCAATGGAACTCAGTTTTGTATCCTTTTTCTTTATAATAATATTCCCCATTTATGTAACCTTGTCTACGAAGTTAAATTGATGAATTCTAATTTCTTATTATGATAGAGTTAGATTTGAATGTTGGTTCAATCATTTTTATTGTTTAAGAGGCCTCTCCAATAACACATTGTCTAAAATTAGCTCATGTTTAATGAGCTACTAATGCTCAACTAATTCTTTGTTGAATATCATTTATGAATAGTTGGTTGTAGATTTCGAGGGTAAGTTATAATTAGTTTAAGAGTATAACTAGAGTTGGGATTTGAAAAAGATTTCTATTTTGGAACTATTCTCTTATCTATATTCCATGGCAGGGTAACCCACATGATTAGTAACTTGCATAACCAAGATTTAAAGAGCCACACATAAAGAGCTACATGTTACAAAACACTCTAAGTATGAATTCTTATCTTTGAAGCAGTCTAGAGAGCCATTGTTTTCCATGCCTCTGTACATAGTTGTTTGCAAATTTCTGTCTTGCTCTAGGTTGCATGCTTCTCCCTCCACTTGTATTTCCTCCAAGTTATTTTCCAATCGATTCTCCCACCTTTCACTGCAGAGCAGTGTAAGTGAGGAAGTATTGAGTATCAACCAATTCTCAATTGGCATTGGCTTTGTTTTCACTTGGGTTTCAGTGCCTAGGTCTTCTATTGGCTCAACTTCATGAGGCGCACTAGGTAAAATTCTCTCCATGGCAAGGTAACCCACATAATTAGAAACTTGTATAACTAAGTTTGAACGGGCCACAACAAACTCTACTTATGCATTCACCTCTTTGAGGTAGTCCAAGGGGGAATTGTTTTTCTCCAACTTGCATGCTTCTCTCTTCACTTCCATTTCCCCCAAGTGATTTTCCAGCAAGTCTTCCATCTTGTATATTGTGGAGTAGTGTAAATGAGGTTTTCTTATATATTAGAAATGTCATATTTTTATTTGAAAATTTTCCTAAGATACATCTAAAGTATCTTGACTACATGAAATGGTTTGAATTTCTTAGCATATATCTAAATAAGGTCAAAGCCATATGATTCGAACTGGTTAGCATATATGTAAACAAGGTTAGATCCATTCATGTTATAATTGCTTTTCCATTTAGATGTTCAACAAACGAGTCAAATATTATTGTTGCAGTAAAAAAGAGAATGAAGATACACACTGAAAAAAATAAACCACACAGGAAACAGATAAGTAGAGCTCAAATAATTACAGTATCATTTTCATTAATTAAACTTGGTGTTACAATATTTTACATAAGGAAATAATTAAAATCCATTATGGAGGAATTTGAATCTACCAATTGGATGTGACTGTACCTAACTGACTAGCTAAATCAAGATGTCTCAATCAATATTGAAGTCCAAATGGTTTAATCCAGATGTCAAAACAACTCAGACAATCAGTAATAAATAGTTAACTTAGTCTAACTGAAGTGGTAGATGAGAAAAGGTGCCTAATCCACCTCCAGGCATGCATAACTAGCACTAACTACACTAATTTTGATCTAACTGAATGTAACTAGAATTTAACTAAGATTAACTAGTTCCAACTCCAACTGACTGAAGGAGGTTGGTGCCGATACTCCTAATGGCTCCTAAAATGTAGGGATTGGCCTATGAGGCACCTAATCTGATGCATGCAAGTGTAGTCAGTGGCATATAGCCTCTACAAGTTTTTCCCACACTCTAGTAACTAGTACATGTGGCCCCATTAGGCCATGTGGACCCAATGGTACTAGTGGACTTTATTAATTAATTAAAACTCCTAAGTTAGGATAAATTAATCTAATAGATAGTTTGGTAAAGGGATGATTAATAATCCTAACACCCCCCCTAAATCCTAACTTGGACAAATATGGGCCCTGTAAACAAGGCCATTAGTCACCCATATAGAATCTAAACGAAGTAATGTTGCTTAATACAACCAAGGAAACAGGGGGAAACCTCATGGAAAACCCCCTCCTCAAAATAAGGAGGAATATGAATTGAGAATCAAGCCTTAATACCTAAAAGAGACATGATAAATACAAATCTCTTTTCTGTAGGACATTAGTGTAGTGTGATGGTTCTATCATGCACCAATTCTTGAATGTAGTGCATGCAAACTTCTATGTTCTTTGTCCTCTGCTTCTAAAAATGATCACTAGAAATTTTGATTGTACTCTGGTTGTCACAATAAATATCCAATATAGGTGAAGTTTGAATCCTGAACTCTATCAAGATGCCATCTAGCCAAACTTTTGGAATAACTGCATTCATGACTCCCTGATACTATGCTTCTACTGAAGAGAGTGCAAGGGATTCTTGCTTCTTGTTGCACCATCAAATTGGCCTAGATCCAATCATGAATACAAAACCCGAGGTGGATTTCCTATCATTTCCATATCTTGCCTAGTTTGAGTCTATAAATCCTATGAGATCAATTTTTGCTCCAGCTACATATTGGATCCCATAATATATAGTACCCTGCACATAGTGCAATATCCACTTTTCTTCCTTCTAGTGCAGCTCATGTGGCTCGTGCATGTACCTAGAATTACCACTCGCAACATATGATATGTCTGATCTCGAATGTGTGAGATACAAGAGGCTCCCAATGAGCTGTCTATAGAGAGTGTTGTATACCAAGGGTGTGGAACCACGTTGTTCAAGCCTGATGACTCATCGAAAGAGACATGGGGATTCCTTGCAATCCTCCATGTGAAATATTTTAAGCATGTCTAATGAATAAATGGACTGTGAGATCATGATTATGGAATTACTTTGACTTAATTTTAGTCCAATGAACTATCTTAACAGTCCCAGGTCAGTCATACCAAATGTCTTGTTTAGAGTAGATTTGATGCTACTCAATCCAACAGCAAATCTGCTAGTAATGAGCAAGACATCCACATACAATACAACTAACAACAAGAACCCCTCTCTCTTTTGCATGTAGACATTGCAATTTTCTTTTCACCTTTCAAATTTATGAGATATGAGGAAAGAATCCATCTTGGAGTACCATGATCTTTGGGCTTGTTTGAGTCCATACAATGATTTAAAATTTTACTTAGTCTACAAATCACCATGAAGGAAGGAACTTTTCACATCCATGTGATGTACCTCCCATCTTTTGGCAGCTGCAATATCCAAGACAAGCCCGATGGAATCCATTCTAGCTACTGGAGAGAATGCCTCATTGTAGTCCAATCATTGAACTTGATAGTATCCTTTGGCCACCAACCGAGCCTTGTACTTGGTTGTGGTTCTATATGTAGCAATCTTGGTCTTGTAGATCCATTTGCACTGAACAAGCTTCCTTCCTGGAGGTAAGGAGACAAGTTCCTAGGTTTTATTGTCATGAAGCAAATCAAACTCCCCATCCATGGATTCCTGCCATCTAGGGTCATGGAAAGATTCCTTGAATTATTGAGGATATGACCCCAATATCATAAAACACCTCTCGGGAAGAAGTGGATTTGTGTGGGACAATGCAACACTCTCCTATTGATATTGGGATCTCGTTCTTTTCCTATCAGCTACATCCCCAACACTATTTCTAGCTGCTTCTATGTGCTGTTGAGCCCATTTAGGTTGTTGAAATGAATTAGATGCTTGATATCAATCTAGATTGTTTTGAGGTGTGAGCTCAATGTCCAAATCATGCTGGTGTGCCTCAAGTCTTCAGAATATGGATCTGAAATGTTAGGAAATAAAATTGTATCTGCAATAGGAAGTGAAGGAATACTTATACCTTCATCTGCTTCGAATGGAAGTTGTAGTGATGCTGGAACTGTAAATGGCATGAAGTGAGAGAAAATAAATTCCATGGAGGCATGATCAGAAATTCCTTTCACTACAATATCCCCAGTTGAGATTTGTGTGATCTCTATTGAGTCATGTCCAAAAAACACTTTCTTTGGTGAGCCAGTGTGACTCATTTGATATACAAACAAAAAATTAGTTTCAAGAGAAGGCACATATATGACATCTCTGAACACATCATACTGGACTTTTATGGTTCCTCTTCCTTCTACTAGAATTCAAGAATCATATCCCATGTGAATAGTGGGCCCTTCTTTGATGTTGATATTGTTAAAACTCCATATTCTAATCCAGATCATCAGCATTTAATTTCAATTTCAAAACAAATGTAGATAAACAGGATCACTGAAAGAAACAGTACCACAAGAACAACACAGATTTATCTTGGGAAAACCCGAAAGGGAAAAAACCCAGCAAAAGCTTCCTCAATATAGATGCCCAAAAAAAATAAAAGGTGAAACCAAAAGACTAATCCTCCTCCTTCTACAGATACTTCTCTCTCTCTTAGCTACACAAGTGAGTGTGTGTGTTCCAGATGAGGAGCGCCACACCTCTATTTATATTATTTCGTTCACTTAATAATTAACTAAGTTATGTAGGCTCGAGTAATACTAATTTAATCTTGCAAGATTGAGTAACCATAACTCGGGTACTAATGGCCTGACTTACAATTTGAGGGGACTTCCTCATGACTCTTATTAGTTCTCCTGATTAGAAACATCGGGGTATAAATAAATACAAGTGATACTCTTGGTAAGACCATCGGGGACCACAAAATATATATATAGAATATTCTTCGAAGTTATAATATTTCAACACTCCCCCTTAATGAGAAGGGTATTCTACAACAATATCAACAACAACAACAATAGGAGAGAGAGGACATCATCAACATCATTAGGGTGACACATCTATAAATCATTGGAAGATTTTCAACATCATATAGTCTTCATCTTTAATTTTTAGTAGCAGCAAGACTTTTGACTGATAGCATCATCATCAGTGCTTTAGTCTCCATCTTCAATATTTAGTCTTCATCAAAAGAAACACTTTGACTAACAACATCATCATCAAAACTTTGACCTTTCTATCAGCAACATCATCATCAGCAACACTTTGACCTTCTAATCAACAACATCATCATCAACAACACTTTGATGTTTCAATCAACAACATCATCAGCACTTTCATCTTTCAATCAACATCATCATTATCATAGTACGTCATCATCATAGTAACATCAACATCATCATACTCTGAACTTTCGATCAACATCATCATCATCGTCACACTTTGATCTTGCAATTAGTACGTCATCGTCATCACACACTGATCTTTCAATCAATAACATCATCACCATCACACTCTAATCTTTCGATCAGTAACATCATCATCATCACACTCTGATCTTTCGATCAGTAACATCATCATCATCAGCTACAACTTTCAATCCACAACTCAAAGACAAAAAGGTCTTTGGATCACTTTTGGATTTAAATTCAAGGGATGATGCAATCCCACCACATTGTTGACAACCAAAGTCACTAGATTGATTATGGGATAATCAGTCCCTATCACTTTAGGACTAAGTCCAAGGATGATGCAATCCTACCACATTCACGGGGACTGAAATATCCGGATACATTCTAAACAAAAGTTTAGGGTTGATGCAATCCCACCACATTCATGGGGACCAAAGCCTCTGGATACATTTTGAACAAATGTTCAGGGATGATACAATCCCACCACATTCATGGGGACCGAAGCCTCCATATACATTTTAAACAAATGTTCAGGGATGGTGCAATCCACCACACTCACGGGGACCGAAGCCTTCGGATACATTTTGAACAGAAGTTTAGGGATGATGCAATCCCACCACATTCATGGGGACTAAAGCCTCTAGATACATTTTGAACAAATGTTTAGGGATAATGCAATCCCACCACACTCACAGGGACCAAAGCCTCCAGATACATTTTGAACAAAAGTTCATGGATGATGCAACCCCGTCACATTCTCGAGGACCAAAGTCACCGGATCCATTATGGACAGATTTCCTGGGATGATACAATCCCTCTTCATTCTCAAGGACTGAGGTCACTGGATCACTTTAGGGAAAGTTCCCAAGGATGATACAATCCCACTACTACATCACTACTCCCCCTTTCGAGGAAGGTCTTTCTGAACAACACAAAGCTTGTCACGAAAGTATTCAAACTTTACCTAGAACATAGGCTTTGTCAACAGATCAGCAACTTGTTCATCAATACTCACATACTGGAGCTTTATGGCTCCCTTTTGCATCATATCTTGAATGTAGAAGTACCATATTTCTATGAGCTTTGATCTATCATGGAACACTGGGTTCTCTGTCATCTTTATACAACTTTGGTTATCACATAGAATAACGATATGTTCTAACTCTAGGTTGAATAACCTTGACATCATCTTTCAAAGGCATATGGCTTCAAAACTAGCAGAGCAAGATGCTATGTTTTCTAAATTGGCTGTGTTAAGAGAAACACTGGACTGTTTCCTACTAAACCATGAAATCATAGCAGATCCTAGATTATAACACCCACCTGATGTGATTTTCCTGTTCGAGACACTTCTATCCCAATCTGCATCTATGAAGCCATACAATATGTACTCATGGCTTCCATCATTGTATATACCAAAGTCTATAGTCCATTTCAAATATCTCATCACATGATTTGCAGCTATCAGGTGAACCCATCTAGGTTGAAATAGATATTGACTCTTGGTGTTCATAGCAAAACAAATGTCTGGTCATGTGTTTGTTAAATACATTAATGACCCAATAATCTGTCTGTATTGAGTCACATCCACTAAATATGATGAGTCATCAGATAATAACTTCAGGTTGGAATCCATGGGTGTGGCCATGGATTTGCATTCGAACATATTGAATCTTTTCAATATATCTATAGGATACTTTCCATGGTTGAGAAAGATTCCTTTTGAACTTTTCCATACTTCCAGACCTAGGAAGTAATGCATTAACCCAAGCTCTTTCATTTCAAATTCTTCGGTGAGTTTCTTCTTGCTATCCATAATCTGTTTCTCATTCCTTCTCATAAATAAATTCTCCACATATAGTAATAGTATGACAAGTTCATCTTCTATAACCTCGAGGTAAAGGTTAGGATCAGATTTACTCTTGGCAAAGCCCATGCTCATTAGGAAACTATCTATCCTTCCATAGAAATCTTGAGGAGCTTGCTTCAAGCCATATAGGGCCTTCTTCAACTTGCATACATGAGTTTGTCTGTCTTAAACTTCGATTCCTTGTTACTGCTCCATGTATACTTCTTCTTCAATCACACCATTCAGGAATTCTATCTTCACATCCATCTGGCGTAAGTCCCACTTCATCATCGATGTGAGTGCCACGATAGATCTAATTGAAGTATACCATGCTATAGGTGCAAAAGTCTCTTCATAATCAATTCCTTCTTTCTTAGAGAAACCTCTGGTCACAAATATTGCTTTATACTTCTCAATACTTCCATCAACTACATGTTTTATATTGTAGACCCATTTGGAGGATACTACACTCTTTCCTTCTGGTTTGGGAACTATATCCCATACATCATTCTTGATTATTGATTCATATTCTTCAGTCATTGCTTCTACCCATTCTTTCTTATGTATCTCTTCTTCATATTTTGTAGATTCTTGATCTACAAGATCACACATCAAAGCTACATAGTTGGAAAAAGTCTTAGGCTTCTTACTTACCCATGTAGACCCTTTAGCAACTCCATATCTTTCTACTTCTTATATAATCTCTCTTTCCCAAGCAGGCTTTCTCTTTCTTGATATCTCCATTTGTGGTTCTACCATGTCATGTTCTTCAGGAGCTTGATCTTCAGGGAGACATGTAGTTTCTTCATTTCTGGGAGGTTCCTCTACCTCATACACTTCTTCATGTTGGCACTTCCTAGATCTCTTGAGGGCTGCCTCTTCATCGAATGTCACATCTAGACTGATTTCCATGTGATGGAATCCAGGAATGTAAATTATGAATGCTTTGGATACTTTACAATATCCAACAAATATCCCCTTCTTTTCGGAAGGGTCTAACTTGGTTCTTTTCTCTTTTGGTATATGAATATATACTGGACAACCAAATTTTTTGAGGTGACATACCTCAGTCTTCTTTCCCGTGAACATTTATTCTAGAGTCTTCAATACAAGAGCATTGTCAGATATTATATTATGTACATACACAATAGTTCTTGCTGCTTTTTCCCATAGATGCATTGGAAGATGTTGATCATATATCATTATCTTCAATACCTCCATGATTGTTCTATTATTTTTTTCCACAACCCCATTATGTTGAGGATTGTAGAGAGTAGTTAGTTCCCTCTTGATTTTTACATCTTTGTAAAAGGCCTCAAACTCTTTTGAGGTATACTCTCTGCCATTGTATGATGGGAGTGTCTTTATTTTCTTATGTGAAAGATTCTCTATCAAGGGTTTGAATTCTTTGAATTTCTCAAACACTTCACTTTTTGCTTTCAATAAGTATATCCAAGTCTTTCTTGAATAGTCATCAATAAATGTGATATAATATTCAAATCCACTAAAGGATGTGGAAGACATTGGACCACAAACATTTGAATGAATCAATTCCAACATACCTTTTGCTTTTGTTTCGCTCTTCAGAAATGAATTCTTGATATTCTTTCCTTTCGCACAGCCATTGAAAATGCCTTCATGTTTGATCTTCATGTCTGGTAATACAGTCACTACTTTGTTCACATGAGGTAGAGCCTTGTAATTAATGTGGGAAATCCTTCTATGCCATAGTTAACTAGGGTTAGTGGACTCATGAACAAAGGCTATTTCTGAGTGCCCCTTCAGTTTATACAAGCCTCCTTCTTCTTCACCAATGATGACTGCATCTTCAATATTATTTCCTTCAGCCCACATGAGTACTTGACCATCTATGAAAGAAACTATGAATCCTTTATTATCTAATGCTAAGATAGAAATTAAATTCTTTTTCAGGCTAGGTACATATAATACATCTTTCATATTTAGGGGATTACCTAAATCAATTTTGTAGCTTGCTTCACCAACTCCTTTGATCAGATATTGATAGTCATCTCCTAGGGATACTTTCTGAGGAGAGATCTTTTATTCAAGTTTGGACATATTTTTATTTTGTCCCATCATGTGATTTGAAGTACCACTATCAATAATCCAAGTGTCTTCTCCAAGTGTTACAGACCCAGAGAGAGTAGAGAATAGTACATACTCTTCTGCATATTCTTCTCTTGCTTGCTTTCTTGGAGGTCCTTCATCTTCTTCTTCTTCATCCTCATATTCAGCTAGATGAGCATGGTGTCTTTTGTTATTTTTGATCCTCTTCTTATATTCTTGATTTTTCATAGGATAATTTATGGCAATATGTCATATCTTGTCACAATGGAAACATTGAAAACCATAGTAGTCCTTATTTGATAGGGTTTCTCTTGATATTTGGAATCTTTTGGGAGGTTGATGCTCCTTGTGGTTTCCCTTCTTGAAGATGGGTTTATTTCTTCTTCTCTTGGTATGAGTGGCTAGGGATTGATCATACTCTTTTAGTAAGGCTTCTCTATTTCCCACTCTAGTCTCCTCTTGAATGCAGTCTTCTCATACAACATCAAACTTCATGATTTCCTTCTTGGTACACATCATTTGAATGAATTATTCCTAGGGTCTAGTGAGAACATTGAGAGCAGTCATAACCATCTCATATTCATCAATTTTGTCTCCAATATCTTCTAGTTGTTCTTTGATCTGAGAAACCCTTGTGAAGTAGTCTTGGATGGATTCTCCATGACTCATCTTGGTGCTCTTCAGTTGAGCTCTTAGATTCATGTTTCTATTGATTTTTATTCCCTCATACATTCTAGATAGGGAATCATACATTTATTTTGGATTATCCTTGGATGACGCTTGAGGGATCAAGTGATCCTTCATAGAGTCAGCAATAATCCTTTGTTCCCTAATCATATCCTTCTTGTGCTTCTCTTTGGCTTCAACTTCTTCAAGTTCTGGAACCTCCTGTTTGATATAATTATCAAGATCATTCTCTTGGAGAATGAGACCTGAATGAGACCAATCCTATATTTCCATGCTCAAAAATTCTTTATGCCTTCTAGCTTGTCCTCAAGCTTAGTGCTTGGGGCCATCTTGTCAGAAAATCACAAAAGATTGAAATTCTATGGAATGAGAAACTGAACTTACCAGGAGATGTGCTTGACTGAGGTGAGTTGACTGGTGTGCTTGGTTTCTGGAGATATCAAGTCCTCACCTTCCAAATTAGACTTGCAATATTCAGCTTCTGCAGCATCCAGCTATTTTTTGGTTCAGTAGTTTTCTAGTGGAGCTGTCAAACTAGGGTTTGAATTTCCCAGAGACTCACTCAACCAAAAAACTCAATTCCAGGCTCAATAGATGTGCTTTGAGATGGTGCAACTTTCTATGCAAGCTGTTTTCTAAAAATAAATTTTTTTCCTGAAACCCTAATTTCTTCCGGGGAGAGAGAGAGAGGGCTATTTCACATTGTGAAAGCTGTCCTATTCAGGCTAGCTTTAATACCATGTTAAAATTCCATATGCTAATCTATATCATCAGCATTTAATTTCAATTTCATAACAAAACCATATAAACAAGATCACTGAAAGTAACAGTATCACAAGAACAACACAGATTTATGTTGGGAAAACCCTAAAGGGAAAAAAACCTAGCAAAAGCTTCCTTAATATAGATGCCCCAAAAAATAAAAGGTAAAACCAAAAGACTGATCCTCCTCCTTCTCCATCTACTTCTCTCTCTCACTAATTCTCTACACAAGTGAGTGTGTGTGTTCCAAATGAGGAATGCCACACCTCTATTTATATTCTTTCATTCACTTAATAATTAACTCAGTTATGTAGGCTCAAGTAATCCTAATTTAATCTTATATGCTCGAGTAACCACAACTGGGGTACTAATGACCCTACTTACAATTTGAGGGGACTTCCTCATGACTCTTATTAGTTCTCCTGATTAGAAACATCAGGGTATAAAGAAATACAAGTGATACTCTCGATAGGACCATCAGGGACCACAATATATATATATATATATATATAGAACATTCTTCGAAGTTACAATATTTCAATAGATAGTGGAGAAGAAATCCTTGGAGGAAAGCATGTGATTAGATGCTCCAGAATAAATCAAATAGGATGTTGACCGAGGTAGGATAGATTTTAAAGCATCGAACCTTTCATGTCCATCATCAGACATATTTGCTCCGTATGGGAGAGCAATGTTTTTATGTTTTAGTAGAGAAACCAGCTGATCTACTTGCTTCTTCATACAAGTGTTTTCAAGGTGAAAACCTCTCATATAATAGGGACACATATTCTTTCCAAAATTCTTATTCTTAGATCTCGAGGCTCCTTCTGAAGTTTGCTGATTTTGTTTAGTCTTCGAATTAGCTTCTTTGGGATCCTTCTTCTTTGATTTCCCTTTGACTTGCACTTTCGAAGAGTCTATCACTAGGTAATATTGATATTTGGAGGTCTTGACAACTCCCATTTGAATCAACTTCTCTTGATCCATGATTAAGGACTCAGAAAAGGAATCAAGTGAAGGAATTTTCCAATTTGGAAAGGAATCCCTTTTCAAATGGAAGATTCAAGAAAAATACATAATACTTTGGGATGAGTTTACTGAGAATGGAAAGCACATTTTTCTCATCATTTATTTCTATTCTACACTATCTTCATTCAAGTGAAAGATAATTTAATTTAGTAAAGAATTGCTCGATTGTTTCGATATTGCTGGGATGTAAGGCTACTAGATCATTCTCTAGGAGGTGTCCTCGAATCTCATCTTGTTTGCCAAAAAAGTATTCAAGCTTCTCCCAGGATTCTCTGGGTGTAATCAAACCTTCAATGTGGAAGAGGATATATTTGGATATATGAGTGAATAGATAACTGAAAGCTTCATCTAAGCGGTTCAGAAACTTGTTCTTCTCAACTGGCTGATGGGGCTCAACCTCCCTTCCAAGTATTATCCTATAGTAGCCAAGCTTGCACAAGGCCAGCTGCATATCAGCCTTCCAATAATGATAATTTAAGGTTGTAATGACCCAAGGAGTAGAAGGTAGAGAATCCATAATTCTCCTACTAGAAAAACACAAATCTTCACACAAGCTACATAGCACCTGTATATTTTCATTGAAAAACACTAAAACATTCGAACTATGTTAGAATCATTCCTTCCCTCTCGACATGAACATGTTTTCAAGGTCTGTCATGCCTACATAGCCACTCTGAATAAATTCAGAGGAAGCAAGGAACTCTTTGCAGGACTTCTGTGGAAACCCAACTGCTTCTGATGTTCAATCGAGAGAGACAAACATGAAGCTTTCTTGAGATGAATCTCTTACCATGTTAGAATTGTTTTTCCATTTATGTATTTAAGAAGCAATTCAAATATTATTGTTGCAGAAAAAAAGAAGAATGAAGATACACACTGAACAAATCAAACCACACAGGAAACAGATGAGTATAGCTTAGATAATTACAGTATCATTTTCATTAATTGAATCTTGTGTTATAATAGTTTACATAAGGAAATAATTTGAATCAGTTAGGGAGGAATTCGAATCTACCAACTGGATGTGACTGTACCTAACTGACTAGCTAACTTGGGATGTCTCAATCAATATTGAAGTCCAAATGGTCAACTCCAGATGTCTAAAAAACTCACACAATCAGTAATAAACAATTAACTCAGTCTAACTGAAGTGGTAGGTGAGAAAAGATGCCTAATCCACATGAAACCATGCATAACTAGCGCTAGCTAAACTGATTGTGATCCAACTAAATGTAACTATAATTTAACTAAGCTTAACTAGTTCCAAATCCAACTGAATGAAAGATGTTGGTTCCGAGACTCCTAGTGGCACCTAAAATGTAGGGATTTTCCTATGAGGCGCCTAATATGATGCATGTGCAAATGCAGTCAGTGGCAGATATCCTCTAGCAGTGTTCGTCACACTCTAGTAACTGATACATGTGGCCCCATTAGGCCATGTGGACCCAATGGTACTAGTGGACTTAATTAATTAATTAAAACTCTGAAGTTAGGATAAATTAATCTAATTTATAGTTTGGTCAAGGGAGGATTAATAATCCTAACAATTCAAACTACTCTCTTAGGTCTCTCGATTCAGAAATAATGTTGGGATAATTAGTATTTTCTTAGAATTACAAATGATGCAGTCTTTGTGTTAATATTTCCTATTTTCCCAATCCTTAAAGGGTTCTATCTCAACGGAAGAGCATCTGCTTTACAAGAAGGATGTTGAAGGTTCGATTCTTTCGTTCCATAAGGATATTACAATATTAATATTGCAATATTTATATTTTAAATAAAATATATTTTATTATGATTTATTATGGCTACAAGGCAAGTTCTAAACTAACTTGATATGTCACTACGAGGGGGATTCAAAAATTCCTTTGTATGTTACAATGATGGAAGTTCAAAACGCCCCCATAAGTTTATATGTTGGGCGTTCAAAGCCTCCCCTATAATTTTATATGAGGGGGGTTCCTGACCACCCCAAAGGTTTGTAAATAGTTTTAAGGGGGTTTTGAACCACCTTCATAGGTACCTATGAGGGGGTTTTATAACCTTCCCCAAAGGTTTGTAAAGTGTTTTAGGGGGGTTTCAAACCACCTTTGTAGGTACCGACAAGGGGGGTTTATAACCACCCCTAGAGGTTTGTAAAGAGTTTTAGGGAGGGTTTTGAACTGCCACCATAGGTAGCTACGAGGGGTTTTATAATCGCCCCCAATCTTTTGTAATAAATAATTTTAAGGGGCGTTTTGAAGCGCCCCCATAGGTACCTATGAGGGGGATTTATAACCACCCCCAAAGATTTGTAAAGAGTTTTAGTGAAGGTTTTGAACTGCCTCTTGTTGTGCCCTGGCTCAACAACCTTTTCAAAACATTATTTCATCTAATAAAATCCTATTTTATTAGATGAAATGTTTGAATTTGTCAGTGCAAAATAAAGAAGGATTACAGCTACTGAAACAATGCCATTATGTCAGCTACTGAATTGAGGAAATTCGTTGTTTTTTAAAAGCAACCTTTGCAACTATAGGATATTTGACAAAATCATCACTAATGAGTTATTATTTGTTTTTGGGTTTGAAATTAAGGATAAAGATTAATGATTGCCATATCCTTCGTTTTATCCTAATCTAGGAATTAATACAAAGCATGATCGATTGATTGTGTTGGTTTTGTTATTATGACTATGTTTAGGGTTCAAATATTATCAATAGTTGGTTCATGGTGATTTTGGTCAAGACCTAGGGCCAGCATAAGCCCAATGTGTCGTAAACCATTTTTCGACATATCCTAAGTTTGCAAACCATCGTTGATTTTGATTGATTATCATAAGGTAATATTTCAAGGTTCAATTTCGAGTGCATGGTTTGTGATTACATTTTATTGTTCGCCACCTTTCAAAGGTAGGTCGAATCTATGATAAGGGAGTATGTGTTATGGTTATCGTTGGATGGATTTATGTCGCAGCCTATATCTTGATTCACTTATTGCGAAACCAGTATGCTATCATGATACTGGTACTTGAGCTATCCATCATGTTTAAGTGTTGGTACGTATCCTCCGTCGTGGATCCTTGCCATTAGAACACCTGGTCCGCGTACAGCCAAGAGGCTCCCATCATTTAAGTCGGGATAAATTATTGTAATATCAGTCGTCTAGGGTATTCGACCGTCATTTGTATCAGAAATCGATTACCACTCCGAGTGTTGATGTCTTCGTTCATGTCAAACCTGCAGGGGTATAGAGCACGTTCACGCATGGCTTATCTTGTTCATTACCTGGTGCTGCTGATCCTTCATTCTAAGTGCTCACGGTCCCATGTTCTATCTCTCGCCGAGCTCTGGTACCTATTTTGCGTACTGTTATGCACCTAGACACAGCCAGTGATGGCACCTGTAGTAAGGGTTGAACCCTGTGAGATGACCCTGCTAAATTCCAACCCGAAACTCGCAGTAAAGGTTGAAGATATAGGATGGATGCCATTCTTGAAGAAATTTTCTGATTCAAACCCTGAAGTTACTAGGGTTTTTTCTTTCTCCCTAGTCGATTTTCAAGCAGAGGTTGGGGATATTCGGTTCCGGGTTGATGAAAGGTCAATAGCAGCTGCAACAGGTTTGTCCTTGACTGGTCAGAGATGGTTCAAGTACCAGAAAATGACTATAACTGAATGACGGCAATTACTTAAAAACCTTGCTCAGGAGGTCTCTTTTCGAACTAGAGTAGCCCGTAAGTATTTCAGGAAAGAATGGTGTTCTGTCCTTGATCTGATTCATCGATACTTGACTTGCGAAGGCCAATTATCGTTAGCGTATGTATATCACCTTCGACTTATGTCTATTTTCATAGGGTTTCCATTGAATTTACCTTACTATCTTTTACATAGCATGTTCAAGATGTCTAATGCTATTAAGAAAGGCCCTAAACATGTCAGTCACAGCCTATTTCATCATGGTTTGGTTCGTATGCTGATTGATAATGAATTGTTAAAGTCGGGTCGGTCCTGGGATGAATTTGTAGAGTCAAATGGTTTTCCTTCATTTTGTCACTGCATGTTCGACAATCTGGATGATTGTAACAAGCACAAAGATCAGGTTTCAGTTTCAGCCCCTCCTCCGCGCAAACCTCTATCGAGCCCTCACCGTATGAGTCCTAAACCCTACAAAGAATCCATGGATAAACCAGTCAAAGGTGTTCGTACACATCTAGGTTCTAAGCATGTTAGGATAGCCTCATCCCTGTCACCAACAACCCCACAAAATAATACAGATAAGATTCGTGGTCGTGGGTGAAATCATCCTAAGGCTAAATTGGGTGGTAGATTCACCAGAAGCATGGCGGAAGCTAACTCTATCAAAACTCCTATAGTTGACAAGCTTCAGGTTGAAACTGTGGTTTTGGATGATGAGGAATTGGATTTCCTTTCGCCTGATAATGATAATGTTGTTCACTCTAAACCTGTTCCAAACCCTGTCGACGAGACTCCTCCCGTGGTTGATGAGGACACCCTTGTGCTCAACAAAGAGGTACGAGTGGATGCTGTTATTGATTCGTCTGTCAAAGAAAAGTCTGTGCACTCGAATTCGCCTGGTGTGTATTGTTTCGCAGACATGGCTCATCCTATGTTTATTAATCACCTGTTGGATAAAATTCGTATCATGGAGGATAGGGTAGGTGAAATGGCAGTGAATCGATATTTATTAAAGGCTGAAAATGCTAGGTTAAAGGCGAAAGTTGATGAGAATGATCAACAGCTTCTCCGACTAAGAAATCATAAGAATAGGTTAATCAGGAGAGTTCTCAAGCTTCAGGATGAAAATGATAAGAATGATGAAAAAGTTCATGAGCTTAATGCTCAGATTGCTCTCATGTAGTTCAGGGTTATTCCTTCGCCGAGTCATTCTAGTGGGGTCAATATTCAAGTTTTTAATGCGCCAATTAATTTGTGATTATGCTGGATCTATTTGCTGTTGGGTTTAATTTTGAATTTTGATGATCAGGCGATATGGTTGCGGTTTGTGTCCGGATTTTGATGAATGTCCATTTTTGCATGATCCCACATCAATCGGAACAGATCAAATATCAAGCTTTCTAGGTGTTGTTTTATCGCTGGAGTTTTTGATTTCCATGGATCGTCTTGATGATTTATTTATGTTGAAAAATGACATGTAATACTTGTCATTTTTAATTAGAAATTAGTTGGATGATTCGATCTGGGCGATCTCAAACTTTTGGGGATGTTTAGTTTTGAAAACATGTATTTAAGGATTGAAAGTTGATGGGGATAGGGTTGATAGTTGATGGAAAGGGGCACCACAAGACTGGGTTGATTTGTTTGCGACTCGAGGCAGCTAACTGTCTGCAGCCACGACATTATTAAACTAGTGATATTATAAATATATGTCTGTTGTTTGCATACCTGGCACATATTTGTGATGTCTATTAGTCTTGTGATTTCTTTTTCTACTTTCATTTATGTTTGTTGAAATTCTCTAAAGAATTCTACAGATATATAATTCTTGTATGATTATCGATTTTTCATGTTCTTGATTTATGCTAATATATCATGTTGTGTAACTGACAATCGATATTGTTGTTTATGTGAGATGTAAGCAGTACTGCATGATTTGTTAATGTTTAAACTCTTTTAAATATTATCAGAGTTATATATGTAGTATTTCTATTAGCATGAGTCGATTGCATGGTTAAATTCTCTTATCGCTCCTGATAAGGATAGTAGGTAATTAGGGTTATATGTTATTTATTTTCTGTTGATTATATTCCCTGAAAAATCTATTTAAATCAAATCTTTTTATGAAATACATTCAGATTATTTCTCTTGTAGTTATTGTACATGTGTATATATCATATAACAGATCCCTGTAGGATATTAATATTTTCTATGTTTATGTTTTATCCATGTATTTAGTGCTAACTGTTGAAAGTAGATTAAATCTAACCGTTCATCATCCTTGTGATATATAACCTGAATCAATTATTGTAATTATAAGTAGAGGTCTAACCCTAACAATCAGTAGCATTAATTTTAACCATAAGTCTTGTATACTTCTAGGCCAACAGAGCCTTTAAACCTATCGGGAACGACCATCCCAAACAGCTTGGAACCTGCCCTAAGGATCCCGGTCTGGGTCGTCTCCCCCGTTGCGGGCTTAGTCAAAATACGCTCGTCAACAATGGCGCTAGAAGGAGGGCCAGTGTAAGCCAATGGCTGATGAAAACAATCCTGAAACAAAATTAATCAGCCAACCACCCCTCAAATACAATCTACTGCACAACCACGCTCTCACCATTCAGCACGAGTGAATGAAACCCCAGTGAGTGAATCTGTTTGAAATATGATCTCTCAGTTCAACTCTCCCGGCATTCACTTACCTGAAGAAATAGACCAGTACAAGGAAGCCATAAATGAATCTCGTAGAATTTTAACTAGGGCTTATTTGAATCTCACTTGGCGCCAGCCCACTGAATTACCTCTTCCGCAGATTACACGTCCTCATACTTGTCATCCTGAATCTATTCTGGGAGAACAAGAACAGTCTTTAGGTGCCCATTCTGATCCTCACATACAACAGTCTCTTACAGGCACCAACCAGCCTTCCTCTTCTTCAGGACCACCTGCTTCAGGAGGAACTAGACAACCACCATCGCCGCCTCGATCACCTCCTCGTGTTTTACAAACACCACCTTCACCGCCTCCAACTCCAAGAAACATGGCAGCTGCAAATCCCCCAAACCCCAATGCTAATATGTCATGGCTAGCGCAGGATGCAGTGGCCGTCCCCGGCGTTCAGCACCCTTTACCTAAACATCCTGAAAAATTACTCCCTATTAAGTTCAACCCTGAGTTGAAAGAGCCAGCGGAAGATCACGTCAAGAATTTTATGTTGGCAGTTCGACTCTTGGATGTTGAACATGAAGATGTGGTCTGTCGGCTTTTCCCTTATACATTTGAGGGGAAAGCATCAACGTGGTATTTTTCACTTACAGCTGGTTCCATTACTAGCTGGAATGAATTTGATCTTGCATTTACAAACAAGTTTGGAGATGACAAGACTCCTGCTATTTTAGTCTCAGAATTGTCTAGAATTCGCATGGAAACCAAAGAAAAGGTTAAAGATTTTAACCAGCGTTTTCTAACTTTAAGAAACAGGATTCCTGCTACCTCAAGGCTGACTGAGGATGTTACTGTCGAATTTTACACTTCATCCTTACCAGGAAAAATATCCATGTTTGTCAGGCAAAAGGCCAAACTTACCCTAGCTGAAAACTTTGAAGAAGCAATTAAAGTCGAAAAGGATGCGAATGCCACAAAAGTAAATCCCGGATTAGATAACGATTCAGCATCTTCTTCTCGGAGGAAGGATGACAGTCCTACCAAAATATCTGACAAAAGGGGACAAGATGCCTTAGATCTTGACAGTTTACAAAGAGTTATTAAAAAACTGTCTAATGAAATCATAGATTTAAAAAAGGGTACTTCTGAAAATACCACAAACAAAGAACCACCTAAACAGTTTTTCAGAAAACCTTTTCAAAATTCAACTACAAAACAAACTCCACCCTCTGAAGCCAACAGCGTTGAGGAACTTAACACCTTCCTCAAATCAATATTTTCAGATCTAGAAACATCTACCGAAAATGAAACTCAGTCTGCTGGACAGAGTTCTCAAGATAACCAAAAAATAGATGAAGGCAATGACGATAAACCACCCCATGTCATCAGTCATTTCTGGGACACTTCAGAATTAGCTAATGACGAAGATGTGGCTGTTGTCAATGTAAATCAGAATCAGTACAACACCAGAAGTAAAAAAGACCAGACTTCAACTGAACCTACTACAACTGTTACAGATAATAGTTCAGCTGTCCAAAACAAAGATCAGCCTGTAAACAGTAAATCTGCACATTCTCTTGAGTT
This sequence comes from Pseudotsuga menziesii, assembly GCA_001517045.1. Taxonomy (NCBI): domain Eukaryota; kingdom Viridiplantae; phylum Streptophyta; class Pinopsida; order Pinales; family Pinaceae; genus Pseudotsuga; species Pseudotsuga menziesii. The sequence goes on from LPNX010738621.1 coordinate 354,374, forward strand.
AGAATATGACTTGATTGAAGACTTAAAGAAGAGCAGAGCTAATATTTCTCTGTATGAACTCATAAAAATACCTATGATTCGAGGTAAAATGGTGCAAGGGGTCTGCCCAAGTAAAACTGGTAGGACTTCCTGCAATCAAAATAGTTCTGTCAATAATAAAGTCAATTCACAAAAGTCTTCAGTCAACGCATCATCTATAGGCAAGAAATCTGATTCTTCAACTCCACCTTTTTTACTTTCGTTCGAAATATTTAATTGCAAAGTACATAACTGTATGATAGACTCGGGGGCATCTAAAAATGTAATGCCTTACTCTGTGTGTAAAAGGCTTAATGCTGTCCCTCAGCCTTGTGATACTAGTATTGTACAGCTTGATCGTTCAAACGTAAAGGTAATAGGTAAACTGAAGGAGGTGATGATAAGGTTAGCTTCCAATCCTCAAGTCCATTTTATTATCGATATAATTGTTGCAGACATCCCAGAAGCATATGGCTTATTCCTTAGCAGGGATTGGTCACAAAAACTTGATGGATATTTTGCAACAGATTGGTCACACTTGTGGATGACTTGTGGATACCTCATAAGGGTCATCCCAATAAGATCAGAATCGATCGAGAACGATATATGAACAATACCGTCACTGAAATTGATGACTCAAATGAACCAGTCTTGTTCACTGACACCATAATGGGTAACTACATGGATGACTCATTTTTTGGGAACTTGGAGGCTGAAATTTCAGAAATTTCAGATTCAAATCAGCAGTCTGAAATTTATCATTTTACACCAGTCCCAGCTGAACTTCCAGTCCCAGATACACCACCTTTAGATCTCAATGATGGTTTTTGGTCTCTTTACTTCGATGGTTCCAAAGTCAAAAGAAGGAGCTGGTGCAGGGTGCTTACCGATTGATCCTTATGCTAAAAGGTACTTCATTGCTTGCAAATTAGAATTCGATTGCACCAATAACATCGCTGAATATGAAGCCCTCATTCAAGGGCTGAAGAAAGCAATTGACTTGGGAGCCAAAGCCTTGGTAGTCTTAGGCGATTCTGAGATTATTGTTCGTCAGGTACGTAATACAATAAACTGCATAGCTGGAAACTTGAGAAATTATCAAGATGAGGTATGGAATTTACTATTAGCGTTTGAAGCATTTAACATAAGTTCCATCCCTCGTTATCTAAATCAGGAAGCTGATCTTTTAGCTAATGTTGCTTCAAGATTGATTCCATCTGAAGGAATCCTTACTGATGCTTTCTCGATTGAATTGCTGTTCAGACCTTCTATACCTGACAACATAGCAAATTGGAGAGTCTTCAATGACGACCAGCAATTGATCGATTTTCTGACTTGTAAAAATACTTTCAAGGACGTGATTTTGGACGAGATGACTCACGATGAGGACCCACACAATTTTGCGGTAATCCATAAGCCTTGTTCGATTCAGGAATCTCTCGATCAGGTTAGTGCGCTTCCCAGGTCAGTAATCAAACTTGATAAATTCTATGACTTAAAGAATAAATTTAAGGCTGCAAGGAATTGTAAAACTAATAGCTCCATCATGCAATCTGACATTGTGAATCTAGGAACTGAGCAAAACCCTCAATGTGTGAATCTGGGCAGTACATGTACTGCCCAGGAAAAAATAGCCTTCACTAAGCTCTTCAAAGAGTTTAAAGACATATTTGCATGGACGTATGATGACCTGAAAACATTCGACCCTAATATCATGCAACATGTCATTCCTATGAAACCGGAGGCTAAGCCTTTCCAACAAAAATTGAGGAAAATGCACCCCATCCTAGAACCAGTTGTCAAGAAGGAACTAAATAAACTCCTTTCCGCCAGAATAATTTTCCCTGTTCGGCATGCACAATGGGTAGCAAATATTGTACCCGTAAGGAAGAAAAATGGTGACATCAGGTTATGTGTCGACTTTCGAAACCTGAATAAGGTTTCTGATAAAGACAATTATCCTATTCCTACAATGGAGAAAATCTTACAACAGGTCTCCGGATCTGAAATGTTTTCACTACTAGATGGTTTTTCAGGATACAACCAAGTGTTGGTATCCAAAGCTGACCAGCTGAAAACAACTTTTAGGACACCTTGGGGAACCTATGCCTACAGGAAAATGCCATTTGGTATGATAAATGCCGTAGCAACATTTCAGAGGGAAATGGACATCGCCTTCAGAGGTCTGATTGGTAAGTTTGTCGTTATTTATCTTGATGATGTTACCGTCTTTTCAAAAAATAGGACTGATCATTTAACTCATCTCAGGAGAGTCTTTGAGCGTTGCAGGAAGTATGGGATTTCTTTAAATCCTAAGAAGTCTATCTTTTCAGTAACATAAGGTAAGTTGCTAGGTTTTGTTGTTTCTAAACAAGGCATCCATATTGACCCAGAACGCACCCATGCCATATCCCAGATTTCGATGCCTCACTCAAAGAACTCCATGCAGTCATTTCTTGGAAAGATAAATTTTGTTTCTAGATTTATTCCTAGGTTTACGGAAATTGTTCGGCCGCTTCAGAAAATGATAAAAAAGGATGCTGAGTTTAAATGGAACACTGATGAGAAGCAATATTTTCATGAAATCTTAAAAGCTATTGCTGAAGCCCCCACTCTCACTAGCCCATATTTTTCCAAACCTTACATTTTATATACGTTTGCTTCTGATTCTTCTTATGCTGCTGTTCTGACACAGAAAAACCAGGAAAATAACGAAGCTCCTATTGCTTTCACGAGTTCTGGTCTTAACGGTGCAGAATTAAACTACCCAGAAGTAGACAAGCAAGCTTTCGTGGTTTTCAAATCTGTTAAAAATTTCAGGCCTTACTTACTAAAGTCCCACACCAAAGTCGTCGTACCATATTCTGCAGTGAGAAATATCTTGGTACAGAAGGACCTTGGTGAAAAAAGAGCACATTGGGTCACAGCACTTTAGGAATACGACCTGGAAATAAAACCTTTAAAGATTTCCAGGGGACAAGGACTTTGCAAGCTAGCAGCTGGGTCTGTGGACGATTCTGATCCTGATCTGCACTTCTTTAGCGAGCCTTCTTTATTTGAAATGGAAGTTTTTTCGGTCTCCACTCCTCCTAATTCTTGGTATGATGATATTAAATTCTTCTTATTGCATGGGACCGCCCCTGAACATTTAGACCCACGTCGCAAGAGGGCTTTAAGATTGAAATCTACACCTTATCAGCTTATTGATAATATTTTGTTTAGAAATAATTTTGAAGGGGTTCTCCTTCGTTGTCTAGAAGGACATGAGGTTGATAATGTGTTATCTCAACTACATGCAGGACCAGCTGGAGGACACTTCAGAGGAGAAGCTACTGCTCATAAGATACTTAAAACTGGGTACTACTGGCCCACATTGTTCAAAGACGCATATTCTTTCGCCAGGAAGTGCCAAGAATGTCAGAGAGCAAGAGGTAGACTAAAGAAGGTAGCGTTACCCCTCCAGCCGGTTATCATCGAAGTCCCATTTCAACAATGGGGTCTAGATATTGTTGGCCCAATCACACCAGCCTCTTCACTACAACATAAATACATTCTGACAGCCACCGACTACTTCACTAGATGGGTTGAAGCCATCCCGTTGAGGGTAGTCAATTCCGAACAGGTGATATCTTTCCTTGATTCTTTTATTATTACCAGATTCGGTATTCCAGAGTCTTTAATATTTGACAATGCAACTTATTTTTCCTCTGCAAAATTAACTGAGTATGCATTGGATAGGGGTATAAAGTTGAAATATTCAGCTAATTACTACCCTCAGGGTAATGGGTTAGCAGAGTCCTCTAATAAAAATATGATCAATATTCTAAAATGTACTGTGGCCAACCATCATAGGAATTGGCATACTGCTCTGTCAAATTCTTTGTGGGCTGACAGGGTAACTCCCAAAGCTACTATAGGAAACTCTCCCTTTTTCCTGGTGTATGGAAAAGAAGCCATCTTACCCCCTCACCTGTTCTTACCCTCCTTACATCTTGCCCAGTCAGTACAGGAGGTACCATGTTCTGCCATGGAGTATCGAATTAACACCTTGCAGAAACTGGAAGAAGATAGGGAGTTGGCTAGAAAAAAATTTGAGAAACACCAGTAGACTGTGAAGCGTTGGTTTGACCTCAAGAAGTCAGTCAGTCGGGATTTGGAAGTAGGTGACTTAGTCCTGAAATGGGACAAGGAACATGAAGATAAAGGAAAACACACAAAGTTCCAATGCCTGTGGCTAGGGCCATTTATTATCACAGAAAAACTTGGTCCTAGTACTTTCAGGTTACAAACATTGGAAGGTGACATAGATAACCTTCCAGTAAATGGTCACCTAATCAAGAGATACTTTTTCTGATCCCCCTCAAGGGATCATCCTGTATATACCTGTGTGGTGTGTTTGCTTGATGCATTTTATTTCATTGTCCTTTTGATTGATTTTCTGTTTTGTTTGTGTGTTTTGAACCTGGTAAATTCATCAAACCTGGAACTAATGACTCATTTTAAGTTCTGTCATTTATCTATAAGTTATGCACAAAAGACATTATTATCCTGGAAAATGTCATTCTGTTTTGATTTCTTGAACAGAGAATGGTGTTTTCATTGTTCTAGATCCTACCAGAAAAAGCTCAAACCATGTTAAAATTAATTAAGTATATCGGTCTCTGCAAAGATTTGCCCAATGGGATTGGGACAATGCTTGGTAAAGTTATCTATTTAAATCTTTTATGCCATCCCTTCTCGTAAAGAGGATCAGATTCACCTCCCTATCTGCTAAGATAATATCATCTGAGATTAATAATAATTACGTTCTAGAAAAGAGGGAATTGAACATATGCAAAATATAAAGAACAGAAAGTCTCATCATGAGCTGGTCTGCTCAGGATCATAAGTTTGCTTCCAGTAACATTGTCGTCTCCGGTCACCAAGCCTGGGAAATGAACCTTGGACAGAAAAATATGAGGGGTGAAAGGTCTCATCATGAGCCGGTTCATTTTACTATAATGCATACTGGTGACTGACATGGTTACTATCTGGTTACCAAGCCTGAACCATGGCCTTCATGAGGAATAAAATTAAAAGAAAACAGTTCTCCTGACCAGAATTGTACATATATAACTAGCAGATAGGATACTGGTGTTTTGATGGTTTAGAAGCAACCCTATCGAGGCTATGAAGGCCTGCTAGCAGCAGGGCCATGCTGGTGGTATTGAGATTTTATCCTTAAAACTGTGCCATTTACTGTCTTACTCTTTGAGGACTAATTTCTATTTGAGATCTGATGTTATTAAACAAATCGCTGAAACTGCAATTTTCTAGTAAGTTTTAGAATTGTGAAATACTTGAATTTGTTTGAGATGTTAAAATAAAGATATTTCTATAATGGCTTGTATTAAGGATCTAATCTCTCCATGTGCATGATTTCAGGTTAAGAAGCAGAGATAACTGTTCCGCCCAGCTTGTCGCCATCTGTTGTGCCCTGGCTCAACAGCCTTTTCAAAACATTATTTCATCTAATAAAATCCTATTTTATTAGATGAAATGTTCGAATTTCTCAGTGCAAAATAAAGAAGGATTACAGCTACTGAAACAATGCCATTCTGTCAGCTACTGAATTGAGGAAATTCGTTGTTTTTTAAAAGAAACCTTTGCAACTATAGGATATTTGACAAAATCATCACTAATGAGTTATTATTTGTTTTTGGGTTTGAAATTAAGGATAAAGATTAATGATTTCCATATCCTTCGTTTTATCCTAATCTAGGAACTAATACAAAGCATGATCGATTGATTGTGTTGGTTTTGTTATTATGACTATGGTTAGGGTTCAAATATTATCAATAGTTGGTTCATGGTGATTTTGGTCAAGACCTAGGGCCAGCATAATCCCAATGTGTCGCAAACCATTTTTCGGCATATCCTAAGTTTGCAAACCATCGTTGATTTTGATTGATTATCATAAGGTAATATTTCAAGGTTCAATTTTGAGTGCATGGTTTGTGATTACATTTTATTGTTCGCCACCTTTCAAAGGTAGGTCGAACCTATGATAAGGGAGCATGTGTTATGGTTATCATTGGATGGATTTATGTCGTAGCCTATATCTTGATTCACTTATTGCAAAACCAATATACTATCATGATACTGGTACTTGAGCTGTCCATCACGTTTAAGTGTTGGTACATATCCTCCATCGTGGCTCCTTGCCATTAGAACACCTGGTCCACGTACAGCCAAGAGGCTCCCATCATTTAAGTCGGGATAAATTATTGTAATATCATCCATCTAGGGTATTCGACTGTCATTTGTATTAGTAATCGATTGCCACTTCGAGTGTTGATGTCTTCGTTCATGTCAAACCCGCAGGGGTATAGCCCGCGTTCACGCATGGCTTATCTTGTTCATTACCTGGTGCTACTGAGCCTTCATTCTAAGTGCTCACAGTCTCATGTTCTATCTCTCGCTGAGCTCTGGTACCTATTTTGCGTGCGGTTACGCACCTAGACACAGCCAGTGATGGCACCTGTAGTAAGGGTTGAACCCTGTGAGATGACCCTGCTAAATTCCAACCCTGAACTCGTAGTAAAGGTTGAAGATATAGGATGGATGCCATTCTTGAAGAAATTTTCTGATTCGAACCCGAAAGTTACTAGGGTTTTTTCTCTCTCCCTAGTCAAATTTCAAGCAGAGGTTGGGGATCTTCGGTTCCGGGTTGATGAAAGGTCAATAGCAGCTGCAATAGGTTTGTCCCTGACTGGTCAGAGATGGTTCAAGTACCAGAAAATTACTATAATTGAATGGCGGCAATTAGTTAAAAACCCTGCTCAGGAGGTCTCTTTTCGAACTGGAGTAGCCCGTAAGTATTTCAGGAAAGAATGGCGTTCTGTCCTAGATCTGATTCATCGATACTTGACCTGCGAAGGCTGGTTATCGTCAGCGTATGTATATCACCTTCGGCTTATGTCTATTTTCATAGGGTTTCCATTGAATTTACCTTACTATCTTTTACATAGCCTGTTCAAGATGTCTAATGCTATTAAGAAAGGCCCTAAACACGTCATTCATAGCCTATTTCATCATGGTTTGGTTCGTATGCTGATTGATAATGAATTGTTAAAGTCGGGTCAGTCCTGGGATGAATTTGTAGAGTCAAATGGTTTTTCTTCGTTTTGTCACTGCAGGTTCGACAATCCGGATGATTGTAACAAGCACAAAGATCAGGGTTCAGTTTCAGCCCCTCCTCCGCGCAAACCTTTGTCGAGCCCTCGCCGTATGAGTCCTCAACCCTGCAAAGAATCCATGGATAAACTAGTGAAAGGTGTTCGTATGCCTCTAGGTTCTAAGCATGTTAGGACAGCCTCATTCCTGTCACCAAAAACCCCGCAAAATAATATTGATAAGATTTGTGGTCATGGGCGAAATCAGCCTAAGGCTAAATTGGGTGGTAGATTCACCAGAAGCATGGTGAAAGCTAACTCTATCAAAACTCCTGTAGTTGACAAGCTTCAGGTTGAAACTGTGGTTTTGGATGATGACGAATTGGATTTCCTTTCACCTGATAATGATAATGCTGTTCACTCTAAACCTGTTCCAAACCCTGTCGACTAGACTCCTCCTATGGTTGATGAGGACACCCCTGTGCTCGACAAAGAGGTACGAGTGGATGCTGTTATTGATTCGTCTGTCAAAGAAAAGTCTGTGCACTCGAATTCGCCTGGTGTGTATTGTGTCGCAGACATGGCTCATCCTATGTTTATTAATCACCTGTTGGATAAAATTCGTAGCATGGAGGATAGGGTAGGTGAAATGGCAGTGAATTGAGATTTATTAAAGGCTGAAAATGCTAGGTTAAAGGCGAAAGTTGATGAGAAATATCAACAGCTTCTCCGACTGAGAAATCATAAGAATAGGTTAATCAAGAGAGTTCTCAAGCTTCAAGATGAAAATGATAAGAATGATGAAAAATTTCATGAGCTTAATGCTCAGATTGCTCTCATGCAGTTCAGGGTTACTCCTTCGCCAAGTCATTCTAGTGGGGTCAATATTCAAGTTTTTAATGCGCCGGTTAATTTGTGATTATGCTGGATCTATTTGCTGTTGGGATTAATTTTGAATTTTGATGATCAGGCGATATGGTTGCGGTTTGTGTCCGGATTTTGATGAATGTCCATTTTTGCACGATCCGACATCAATTGGAATAGATCAAATATCAAGCTTTCTAGGTGTTGTTTTATCGCTGGAGTTTTTGATTTCCATGGATCGTCTTGATGATTTATTTATGTTGAAAAATGACATGTAATACTTGTCATTTTTAATTAGAAATTAGTTGGATTATTCGATCTGGGCGATCTCAAACTTTTGGGGATGTTTAGTTTTGAAAACATTTTTTTTAAGGATTGAAAGTTGATGGGGATAGGGTCGATAGTTGATGGAAAGGGGCACCACAAGACTGGGTTGATTTGTTTGTGACTCGAGGCAGCTAACTGTCTGCAGCCACGACATTATTAAACTGATGATATTATAAATATATGTCTGTTGTTTGCATACCTGGCACATATTTGTGATGTCTATTAGTCTTGTGATTTCTTTTTCTACTTTCATTTATGTTTGTTGAAATTCTCTAAAGAATTCTACAGATATATAATTCTTGTATGGTTATCGATTTTTCATGTTCTTGATTTATGCTAATATATCATGTTGTGTAACTGACAATCGATATTGTTGTTTATGTGAGATGTAAGCAGTGCTGCATGATTTGTTAATGTTTAAACTCTTTTAAATATAATCAGAGTTATCTATGCAGTATTTCTATTAGCATGAGTCGATTGCATGGTTAAATTCTCTTATCGCTCCTAATCAGGATAGTAGGTAATTAGGGTTATATGTTATTTATTTTCTGTTGATTATATTGCCTGAAAAATCTATTTAAATCAAATCTTTTTATGAAATACATTCAGATTATTTCTCTTGTAGTTATTGTACATGTGTATATATCATATAACAGATCCCTGTAGGATATTAATCTTTTCTATGTTTATGTTTTATCCATGTATTTACTGCTAACTGTTCAAAGTAGATTAAATCTAACCGTTCATCATTCTTGTGATATATAACCTGATTCAATTCTTGTAATTATAAGTAGAGGTCTAACCCTAACAATCAGTAGCGTTAATTTTAACCATTAGTCTTGTAGACTTCCATGCCAACAGAGCCTTTAAACCTGTCGGGAATGACCATCCCAAATAGCTTGGAACCTGCCCTAAGGATCCCGGTTTGGGTCGTCTCCCCCGTTGTGGGCTTAGTCAAAATACGCCCGTCAACACCTCTGTATATACCTATGAGGGGGGTTTGTAACTTAACCCAAATTTTTGTAATAACTACTTTTATGGGGGGATTAACCACCCCTGTAGGTATCTACGAGTGGTTTTTGAAACCTCCCCGATAGGTACCTATGCTGGGGGTTTGTAACCTATGCAAAAAGGTTTGTAGTAAGTACTTTTGAGGGGGGGGGTTGGAACCACTTCCATAGGTGTCTATGAGGGGGTCTTAGAACCGCCCATAAAATTCACTTTTGGGGGGGGTTTTAGAACCTCCCTAAAAAGTTAATTTTTTGGGGGGGGGTTAAAAACGCCCCCAAAAGTCACTTTTTGGGGGGGAGGTGTTATAGAGAGAAACATCCAATGTCTTGGGTTTACCACAATAGATAGTATGGCACCCGAAATAAATATTTTCCAATATCAAACAATAGTAAGCAAATATAACACTAAGGGATATAGAATCGTATCTTATTCCAGACGGTTGAAGTAGATCCCCCTTGAGCTTTTCCAATGCAATTACACTTACAATTTTCTCTCAACAACAAAAAGCAAAGAAATCATGAATAAATGTGCTAGATCTACTCTAGCATATATAATCAATCATGTATAAGAAAGTAAATACATCCATGGATTCAATATTGATATTCAAATACACATGTATTGGATAGGAAAATATATTTCTATTAATAAAAGAGAGATAAAATAGTGACAAAATCTGTTGGCACTTCTGCGAATTGGAGAAATCGAGTCTTCCACCTGAGCCTCCACCACTTCAATCCTCCATCTATCGATAGAAATCTCACAAAGCAAAGGAAAGCTTGGGAAGAAAACTATGTGCTGCAAAGGGACAAAGGGATGTAGACTCAAGTATAAGTAAAATTGAGGTAACAATGGACTATAGTTTCCTTACTATTCAATTTCTCCTCCTTCAATGTATCCAGTAGGCTAAATATATAGCACTTCAAAGAGGTAATGGAGGGTCAAATATGAGTGTTCTTAAGGCATATGGAAGGCCCAGAAACAAGATATTCAGACTATTATGAGGAAAAATCCAAAAATATTTGTCTTTATGCACACATCCCGATGTACAGAGGTTTGAGGTAAAAATCTACGTATACATGCGAGTATGGATTTAAAAGTTGTTTATAAGTATAAACAAGTGATTTTTGGGGATGATATTGGAACATCAAAGTATAATATAAGTCCATGGGGTCCAAAGAGTCTGCATATGGACATGGAAGGCCATAAAGGTGTGATCTACTAGGTGTGGTAAAATTAGCTATAAAAGATGCCCACCAATGTGTGAGGTTAGAGGGGCAACATGATGGCCGAAATACATTATATAATCCATCATAGAAGTGGAGTAATAAAGAACTTGGTGGAAGAACCAACCACTCATCAGTATAATACAACAATAAATCTCTGCATGTGACTGTAAATACATACAACAGTCCCAGATACATAAGAGTACAATGGCCATCAATAGGCATGGTATACAAAGTGTCATGTGTTTTCATCACCACGTACAATATACAATGGATCAAGATATCCATAGTGGATGAACATATCTAATATACACTGGAATATGTAATAAAGATCATGAGAGATGATATTTCATGAATACTAGCACAATCAAGGAGGTAGCATATATGGAATTCCACCAAGCTGGAAGGTCTTCTACACAAATTGCTATGAGTACATGTCCTACTACGTGAATAAATGTTTGAGGTTGAACATAGTAGTCCATTGTCTAATTACCAGTCATTAATGTATATCGTTAATAGACACAAGATCACTCACCAATAATGAAAATGGGAATCAAAGTACAATTAGTGCAGTCTAACAAGTGTGAATAGATGTGTTGAGGTCGAACACTTGAAAGAATCCATCGATTAGGGGACATTGATGTATTCCCAAATTTGTTGATGGTGAGAGAACCTATCACTGATGAGTGTAAATCTCAAGGAATTCAAATGACTCTAGACTCCTATTCTAGAATAAATGATTTGAATTCGATGGAATGGAAACCACTGGAATAAGGGAACTAAGGCATTCCCCATCAACCAACATGAGGTACTCAATGAGCAAGATGTGCATGAACTAGTAACAGTACTGAAAATGGCCGACATGCAAAGTAAAGATAACCTAGGAATGATTGACTAAGGCTTCAAATTCCTTCGAAAAAGATCATAAGACAAGTTGTGACTTAAGGTAGGCAACATGGACTCGATGTGAAAACTGGGACATCATGGTGACACAGGAGGCATCAATAGAGGCTCCATGGGGACTATAACTAGTTGGTGGAGATAAACTCAAAGTAACGAGTACAACTTCTAAATTCAAACTAATAATCCAACCAACGGATGTGATATATAGTGCTCTATTTGAAGGCAACATGAATCTACTGCTGCCAAAGATAATATATTTTCCTGTCTGGACTTTTATGTTTTTTGAATTTTTTTAACTTTTTTTCAGATATTTTGAACAGCTTGAAAAATAATAAAAGTGTTTTATAGTATATATGTAGGGGGAGATGAGTGTTAGGGGAAATAAAACTAGTTTGAAGTAGTGGAACATACCTATTCTCAATGCAAGTAAGTATTTAGAGGATAACAACACTCCGGGAAAGGTATCCTCCCAGTAAATAGGTGATGAAGCTACAAAGTATATGTGAAAGGCTCTACTTGGCTAGACATGAGACAGGCTAGGGCTACATGGCTTATAAATATGAAGCAGGGAGCTGACATAAAGCTTAATAGGGCAAGAAAAACTCATGAAATGCAATTACAACTTGATATATACAAGGGAGTCCCTATGGGGAAAATCCAGTATAAATTTCAAGAGGAGTATGAAGCTCTTTCTTAAGGCCATGGTGGGACTAAAAAGGGACTCCCACAACCTAAAGGTGGAATCTCAACATGGGTACCAAATGAAAATTAGGGTCTAACTAGGGCACCCATGTATAAAAAGGATCTAGCATTCACATAATATCTCTTCTAACAATGGCATGAAGGTCTTGTGACATCATTAAATGGGTTCATACCTAAGGTTAAGATGAAATGGTCATAAGTACATGCAAAATACAAGTGGATATGAAATCCTAACATATATGCTAGTTTAGACATTATACATGTGATAAGCATGAATGGATCAAAGACTCAAGCAAAACGCGCTCAAATCGCCCCCCTACAACAAAAATTAGGCCAAACGGTCCAAAAATTGTAAAAAATGGTCCAAACTATAGGAAAGTGGGTAAAAATTTCAATTTTTTTTTATAAAATAGTGAAACACATATTTTTTCCATACCATTTGAAAATTTACCCAACATAGTGTTTTTGGACTTAAAACTTGAGAAGCTGATTCCAGGAGCATCCGTCCACAAAATTAGGCACCGTCTAGTTAAGGTAGATCATCATGCCCCACTCTTTCATTTTCATGCTTTTATTTCTTATTTTCATGGTGAATTTCTTACTTCGGGCCATCCCAAAATGGGTAGTTTCATTCCACATGGAAAGGGGTCACATATAGGGCTGCAAATGACAAATAGAATAGAAAAACTAATGAAACTTAAAAATACTTTTGCAGGATGGTATTAGAGTGGAGAGAATGTGAGCATGAGGATGTTGAGAAGGACATGCAAGCTGATATATTGGCTCAACAAGATTTGAGGGATTGTGTTCTATACAAGTTCTGGTGCCTTGACATATTGAGGGAAAAACCAAGGCTACTCCAAATGCTAGTAGACTATTGGGATCCTAACTTAGAGACATTCCAATTGGACATGATGCCCCTCGGCCTTGAGGTTGAGGATATCTATTTCATTGCAAGATTGTCCCGCAGAGTGGAAGTGGTGAACCTACGAGCTCGTGGGTTAGGAGGTGGTCTCATGATAGAGGAATACATTGTTGTTTATTGCCTCCCAGATACAGGAAAGGTTGGGAGCCAAATACCAAGAATATGGATCCAAAACCTATGGATAAAGGTCATACTATTGGCACTTGGCAGGATAGTGGGCTTAGAATCTCTCCACCAGGATTCTAGGCCATTGATGTTCTATGCGGTGGAGTGTATGCATCCTACCAGTTATGATTGGAGTACCTCACTAATGAGCAACATGAAGCAACAGCTCACAGAATGCAAGAAGCGAAGCGTGAAGAACTTTGGGTTGGGTATCATATTGAGTGCTTTATTTTTTTAGCATGTTCCAGGGATAAGACCAACATTTGAGATTTCCCCACATGGTTCTCACAATACGACTCATCTACGCTAAGAAAATGTCACGCAGAGACTAGGAGGGGGGTGAGTGGCCAACCCCTATCGAGGAGACTTCTTCCTATGGTGGCGTAGGCATATCATCACCATAGATGACTACCCCTAGAAGGGGATAAAATTTCATGGAGACCTAGACATTCCCATTCCACTTGGCTCTGCATATGGGGAGATAGGTAATAAATCTCGACTCAAACTTGTTTTTCGAATTATTAATTTTTTTTGTTTTTTTTTTTATATATGGAATAAAAAAGACATGTTTTTGGTGTGATGACATATAGTGATACTTGGTCATATACGTGCAAATGTGGGTCCTAGATGACCATATGGTTTCCCTCATCATCATTAGAGGGGAAGGGGTGATGAAATCATGGGTGTGGATGTGGAGCATATGCTCCAAAACATTCACATGAACTTTTTTTGGTTGACACATAGTTTATGGCGCAAGTCAAGGGATTTCCAGATGCCACGAAGTGACAAGTGGTGGGTGTGCCATGTGCATGGGTGTGCTTATTCCACTAGATAGCTAGAGCCATAGTGTGCTATCATGATCAACTCCCTCCCCCCTAGGATTAGAGTCTGGGGTATATTTTTTGTTCTATGACCATTTAGTATATTTCTGTGGCTTAGAAGCCCCATTTTTGTATATGACATTATGTATTAGGACACCACATTTTGGAATTATATTTTAATGAAAAATACTTATTATGATCAGTTATTTTATTTTACATGTGTAAATGTATTTGTGAATGCTTTATCGTCTATGAAACAAATACAAATCTAGTACATAATTTGCATATGAATCACCAACTTGATTAAAATTTATTGTAATATGAATATTTGTTATGCTTTTAAATTTTCGTTCTAGAAAGCATACACACAAGAAACTTTATAACAAAGTCAGATCCCTAACATGATACATGCCATTAAGCTATGAGACCACTAACTGTTAATCAAGATGTACCTTAAGAGAGTGAATACCATGTGAAATGACATCACACAATAACTCAATCACGACACTATACTCGGTAATATTGTTCGATGAAGGCCGTGTTGAAGCCTCGGATGGGTAGATTGCTTGAATGGGTGCCAAGGCTCACAATAGAGGGCAAAAACCCAGACTAAAAGGATTCAAAAGGTCCTACACAAGGACAGTTCTATCATCGGCCTGGTTGGAATAGTAGTCTCCCACAGATATAAAGGCCTCCTCTGGAACTTATAGTTTTGATCCAAAAAGGATCTGTTTCCCAATGAAAGAAAACTGAATGTTTGAGATACTAAAATGAAAATGAAACTGACTAAGAGAGAATCTAATCTAACTGAATACTACTCTAAGAAAATTTCTTCCTTTTTTGTAGGTTAACTAGATATGAAAATATATAAGCCTTATATCAATTTAACATAAATATTAAATAGATTAGTTACTTATGAATTTAAGCTACTACTAACCAATTAAAATTGACTAACAATAAATTACATGTTTGGCACATTCAAGATCAACCTATAAATAAGATGTCAATTGAAAAATTAACATTGTTTATAATATTTCCTATAAAACCATTTGTAGAAATAGATAAATGTCTTATTTTAATAAATTCATTAAAACATGTACATATATCATAAGCAAAGAAAAATAAGAACTATAGATAAACATACTTATAATTTGCAAGAAGGTTAGACAGTGACGGTAAACAATATGAAGTGGAAAATCATTTACTTATCAAATAAATTTTATCAGAAAGAAAGAAGAAGATTTAAGAGAACAACATAACTGTATTATAAAAAAAAAATGTAACAAATCACAAACCTTGCATTAACCAGAGTATCTCCAATCCCTTGAGCTGATTTTTCCTTCTAGAAACCCCCCCAAGCCCATGAGAAATCTACTATTTAAATAATAATTACAAAATAATGAACCCCCATGTAACTGGGATCTTAAAACATACATGAAACTAATAACCAAGAAAATATCGCCACCTAGTTCAGATCCCTAACAATTCATCTATGTTGGGATAATTCCATGACTCAAACCCTAGTTGGGGATCACACTTAAAATTTTCTATCTCATATTTAGCCGTCTTGTTCCAAAACACAGAGAAAAATGTGGATCTTTTCCTCAATAGAAAGAGGTTGTCTTATTAATCAATCCATGTCTTCAATACTGATATGATCAAGGCATTGGATTTTCTCTTTGCCCTCGTTGCATCGGCGTTCGACCTGTTCAATCATCCGCTTTGGTGGAAAAAAAATTTCAATAAGATCCATGGTAAGGAAGTGTAGTATTTCCATAATGTTGTCCATAGCATACCATCTCCTCCCACAAATAGCATGTGCTTTCTTAATTATATATTCAATCATTTCATTTAATTCAAGCCAGGCACAGAGTATAGTCCCAACTTTCTTCAACTGAAATCTGATAAGTATAGCGATATTGTCTAGTCTATCCTTCATATACCTCTGCCAGTACAGAATATCATCATAAGACTTAGAATCTTGTTCTCTCTTTGCTACCTTATTCTCAAGGGTAACATACATTTTTCCAAAAGCAACATGAGTTTCCAAAATGTCATCCAGAGTTTTAAACAATTTAGTTAATAATTCATGGTGTTCTTGATTGGTCTATCGGGAGATCACTTACTGCTGTCGGGAGATCACTTACTGCTGTCAGGAGATTCAACATGGCATCAGAGCTAACATGAGAACAAGACACTGTGCAACTACGGGAACTAGGGATTCCTACTTTGTGGATCTCTCTACATAGATTTTCAACAAAAGAAGGTTGGAATAACTCTTCTCCCTAGGGCGCATCTTTCTGTTGAAGCAGAATCCAATTCTTAGGTTTTTCAGTTTTGGACCTGACACTACTACTAAAAATTAGGGATTTTCATAGAAGAGGAATTTTTCAGTGATCCCAGGCTTGGATTGATCTCCTGCCTAAAATCAAAGTTAGGGATAAAATTCAAAGCAATTGGTTGAACAGAACTCCAGAAAAGAAAAACCTAATTTTCTCCTAAACCAGCTGTGCAAGATTTTAGCTCCAAAACTAGAACTGACATCTTGACCTGGTAAGATATAAATATTTTGTATTTCCATTTGAGGTTCTCATTTAAGATGTCTCATCATACCAAGCTTGATGAAAATCTCGAGGGAGCTGATAACTTCCAAGCTTGGAAGTATAGGATCTTCCTAGTCCTAGAAGAAAATGAGTTGGACTCCTATATCAGTGAGGAGGTTCCAGTTCCAGAGGGAGATGAGGCAAACACATTAGATAAGAAGAAGTTGGTTATGGAAAAGAGAATCATTGCTGATTCTATCAAGGATTATCTCATCCCATAGGTGTCCTCTCTCAAGACACCTAAAGCTATGTTTGATGCCCTAACCAAACTATTTGAAGGGAAGAACATCAATCGGAAGATGACTCTAAGGAATCAGTTGAAGAATGTAAAGATATAGAATGCTAAGACCATCTAGTCTTACTTCACAAGGGTCTCTCATATCAAAGAACAACTAGAAGCTATAGATGAAGAAGTGGAGAATGCAGAAATTGTGATGACAACACTGAATGGCCTCCCTAGGTCATGGGATTCATTCATCCAAGGAATTTCTGAAAGAAAGAAGTTAGTCAAGTTCAGCAGACTATGGGAATAATTCTCTCAAGAAGAATATCGGATAGCAACTCGAGAAGAGAAGATGGGAAATGAAGATCAAGCCCTCACAGTTCACTCCAAGAAAGGCAGAAGAAACTCTCATCACTCCAATGGCAAGAACTTTCACCATAAAGATAACATTAGAAAGGACCTATCTAGATTGAGATGTTATACATGTGATGAACGAGGACACTTTGAAAAATACTATCCTAGAAACAAGATTAAATCTCATAAGAAGAATGGAAACAAGAGAAGACATCATGCTCATGCTGCAGAGGATGATGAACCTTCCAATAAGAAAACTATATATGAAAGTGAAGATTATTCCAGTGAAGATGAATATGTTTTGATTTTCACTCTTATGGGAAACATTACTCATGGAAGCATTGATTGGCTTATAGACAGTGGGGCTTCCAAGCATATGATAGGATTCAAGGAATCATTTGTGAAACTGTCAAAACATGAATCACCTCACAAGGTGAAGCTAGGAGATGACTACCAGTATCCAATAAAAGGTTGTGGGGAATCCTCCTATAAACTAGACTCTGGAAAGTATATGACAATGAAGGAAGTATTGTTTGTGCCAGGACTCAAGAAGAACCTTCTCTCAATATCTGCATTAGATGAAAAAGGAATTAGGGTTGCATTCATATATGGTCAAGTCATCATGTGGCCAAAAGGAAAGACCATCAATGATGCAGTAGTGATTAGAGAACAAGAAGGAGGTTTGTAAAAATTAAAGGGCCATCCAGAACAAGCATTGGTACATGACATAGTAGAGACAAATGAACTTTGGCATAGAATACTTGCACATGTGCATTATAGAGAATGACGTATTGCAAGCAAAGTTGTTGAAGGTCTTCCAGAAATCCAAGCAAAACATGATGGGTTCTGCAAAGGATGTGCGAAAGGAAAGAGCACAAATAAGAAATTTCCAAGCAGTGAAAGCAAAGCAAAAGGAATATTGGAAATCATCCACTCCGATGTATGTGGTCCTATGTCATCAATCCCACTAAGCGGGTATGCATATTATGTTTCTTTTATTGATGAATTTTCTAGGAAGACCTGGGTTTACTTGATGAGGAATAAAGACAAAGTATTCAGCAAGTTTAAGGAATTCAAATCCTTGATTGAGAATCATACTGAAAAGAAGATCAAGACCTTTCGATCAGATAATGGTGGAGAATTCACTTCGAATGAATTCCAAGAGATGTGAAAAGACTCAAGGATTAAGAGGGAGTTGTTCACTCCTTACAATGCACAACAGAATGGGGTTGTAGAAAGGAAGAATAGAACTATGATGGAAGCTGCAAGAGCAATGCTTCATTATCAAGATATTCCTATGCATCTCTGGGCAGAAGTTTCCAAAACAGCGGTGTATTTACAGAACTGTACTCCACATAGAGTACTTGAGAACAAGACTCCTGAAGAAGTCTTGTCTAGAAAGAGACCAGAAGTCAGCCATCTCAGAATATTCGGCTATCATATGTATATACACATTCCAAGAGAGAAGAGAACAAAATTAGATCCTTCAGGTAAGAAGGGTATACTTGTGGGATATTCTGAAAAATCAAAGGCTTACAGAATATACTTCCTAGGATTCATGACATATTGATATCAGTAGGGATGACACATTTGATGAAGACACAACTTACAGCAAATCCAGAAAGAAACCTACTAAAGAATTTGAAGAATTAGAAGAACCTAGGATTCATGATACAATCATGAATTAAGAATCTCAAGAAGAATATTGAGAATTTGAAGAACCACAAAGACCTGTAGATCCACCTTAGGAAAAGAATCCTCACAAGAGGAACCTACTTGGGTACCAGAAGTTATCCAAGGTGCGGAAATATATGGGGCTCCAAAAGAGAATCACAGAGAAAGAAAGAGGACCAAATCCTGCTCCGGGTAGCATTACTATGTGATTTCATTGATAAAGAACCTTCCAATTATGAAGAAGTGGAAGAACAGAAAGAATGGAAGTATTCTATGATCAAACAGTATCAGTTGATCATGAAGAATGATGTTTGGGATGTTGTCCCAAGACCAGAAGGGAAGTTAGTTGTAAATTCCAAATGGATCTACAAGATCAAGCATGCTGTAGATGGTAGCATAGAGAAATATAAGGAAAGATTTGTTGCTCATGGTTTCTCCTAGAAAGAAGGAATAGACTATGAAGAAACCTTTGCACCTATAGCCAAATACACTTCCATCAGATCGGTACTTGCTTTCACTGTAGTGCTGAAATGGAATATACACCAAATGGATGTCAAGACTGCTTTCTTGAATGGTGTAGTGGAAGAGGAAGTGTATGTGGAGAAACCACTCAGTTTTGAGACACATGACAGAGAGTCTCATGTATGCATATTGAAGAAATCCCCATATGGTTTGAAAAATGCACCCAAGACTTGGTACAACATAATTGATAGCTTTCTATCTAGTTTAGGCTTTACTAAGAGTAAAGCAGAGTGCAACCTTTACTACAAGGTTGAAGATGGCAACCAAGTGATGCTCCTACTATATGTAGATGATCTGTTTGTAACAGGTGTGGATGGGTTGACTACTGATACGAAGAGGAATCTTTCTACCGAGTTCAAAATGAAGGACTTGTGTATGATGCATTATTTTCTAAGCATGGAGGTGTGGCAGAATGTAGATGGGATTTCCCTAGGACAAGAGAAATATACAATAGAGATCCTAAAGAGCTTTGGGATGATGGACTGCAAGGCTATGGCCACACCTATGGCATCAAACCTGAAGCTATTGAGTGATGCTTCATCAGAGATGGTTGATGCTACGATATATTGTCAAATGATTGTGTCCTTGATGTACCTAACGAACATGAGACCAGATATTTGCTTTGCTATGAACACCTTTAGCCAGTTCTTTACAGATCCGAGACATGTTCACTTGATTGCTGCAAAGCATATTCTGAGGTACATAAGGGGTACAATTGATTATGGGCTCAAGTGTGAGTCGAATAAGAAGATTGACCTGGAGGGTTATGTTGATTCAGATTGGGCAGGAAATGCCATTGATAGGAAGAGCACTTCAGGGTGTTGCTTCAGTATGGGATCCAGTGTGATCTCTTGGTTTAGCAGAAAGCAATCCTGCGTGGCACTTAGTACCACTAAAGCACAGTATGTCACATCTTGTTCAGCTATTTGTGAGACAGTATGGTTGCGAAAGCTACTATTTGATTTATTTGATCTCTAGTTGGATGCTACTTACATACATTGTGACAACCAGAGTTCGATGAAGTTGTCAAAGAATCCAGTGTTCCATGACAAATCAAAGCATATCGAGATCAAGTATCACTATATCAGGGATATGGTGCAGAGGGGAGCAATAAATCTCCAGTATGTTGTGACGGAGGAACAGATAGCTAATGTGTTGACGAAGCCATTGGCTAGGGTGAAGTTTGAGTACTTCAGGGAGAAACTTGGTGTTCTCAAGATCGAGGTTTCCTCCAAGGGAAAATGATGAGACCCATATCCATTCTGACATGGTGAGCGGACGGGTTCCTTCCATGTTCAAATGTAAGGGCTGAGCCATTCTATCATGGTGAAAGGATCGATTCCTTCCATGTCAGATATGAGTGCTAAATCCATAAGCCATTCTGATGAGTAGGTCAGATGTAAGGGCTGAGACATTCTGTCATGGTGAGAGGATTGGTTCCTTCCATGTTAGATATGAGTGCTGAGCCATTCTTATATGACCGTAGGATTGGTTCCTACATGATTAGATATAAGGGCTATTGCCATTCTTGGGATGGAGCTTCCTGGTGAGGTACTAGGAATATTTGGTCTAGGACTAAGGGCCATTCTGATATGACTGTAGGATGTTTTCCTACATGATTAGATGTGAGCGCATGGCCATTCTGATGTGATTGAGAGATGTGTTCCCACTTGATCAGATATAAGGGCTGTTGCCATTCTTGGAATGGAGCTACCTGGTGAGGTACCAAGAACCCTCAACCTGGGGTTGAGAGCCTTTCCATCATAGTTGCAGGAAATATTCCCGCATGGGTGGATGTAAGTATAGATCCTTTTCATCATGGTTGCATGATGTGTTCCCGCATGGGTGAATGTAAGTGTAGAGCCCTTTCATCATGGTTGTAGTATGTGTTCTCGCATGGGTGAATGTAAGTGTAGAGCCCTTCCATCATGGTTTCAGGATGTGTTCCCACATGGGTGGATGTAAGTGCAGATCCCTTCCATCATGGTTGCGGGATGTGTTCCCGCATGGGTGGATGTAAGTGCAGAGCCCTTCCATCATGGTTGGAGGATGTGTTCCTGCATGGGTGGATGTAAGTGCAAAGCTCTTTCATCATGGTTGCATGATGTGTTCCTGCATGGGTGAAAGAGCAGAGCCTTTTTAGCATGGTTGTAGGATGTGTTCCTGCATGGATAAATGTGAGTGTTGGGCCTTTCTGATTTGGTTATAGGATTGGTTCCTACTTGATCAAATGTGAGTGCTGGGCATGCCTTTTTGATGAGTAGGTCAGATGTAAGTGCTAGACATGCCATTTTGACTTGGTGTCAGATATAAGTGCTAAAGAAAGACCTACATGGAGGCTAGGCCTACAACCAACATGAAAAAAGGCTGGCTCTGTAGAACTTCCTGTGACAAGAAGAGTCATGAGATAGGACCCATGATGATCCAGTGATGATGATCCAGTAGTGATGATCCAGATCCAATGATGATGACCAATGATGATCTAGATCAAGTGTTGATCTAGACCCGAAGATGAATATTACTTGAAGGCGAATATGACTTGAATATACATATGACGAGATGATCTAGAGAAGAAGACCAATGATGAAAATTGTGTTGAGAGAATACCTTCCTAGTAAAGAGGGAGTGTTGATGTAATTGTAACTTCATAATATATTCACTTGTATTTCTTATCTATTGTAACCCAATGTTTATTTTGGGATGTACTTATGTCATGTCATGCCCCGATGCTCCTATTGGGAGGATCTATATTGTAAACAAGTCATGTGAAGTCATTGTGGGTAACCCTCCTATTGTCTAAGGGTTAAAGTCCCCGCAGTTCTGAAGCACTAGGGTTATTAGACTCTCTTAGAGAGGTTGGCCCTAGTAGGGTTTTATTCATGTTGGGATTAGTATAAATAGAGAGACAGACTCTCTATTTAGGACACATCTCACACACACTTGAGTGTAGTGCATAGTTGAGGAAGGAGAAGACACCGGGGCTAGATAGAAAGAAGGTTACTATTGTCAAGAGATCACTTACTATTTTGGGTTTTACTTTGGTGTTAATTCTATCTCTGAGGAAGTTGCGGGGTTTTCTCCATTTATGGTTTCCCCAAGGAAAAACACTATTTTCATTATCTCTTGTGTTTGATTGTTGTGCTTGTTGTTCTCTTAGTTAAAGATCCTAATGTTATGCTAGCTTAATGTTAAAAATCTAACAGTCTAGATGGCCAAGTATTTGAACTCTTTTTTGGAAAAAATAGAGAAAGGAGAGGAATTTGCACTTACATTTGCATATTCACATTGTTTTTCAAGCGCAACTATCCTTTGTGTAATGGTGGAATTTGTAATTTGTGCATTGTGAAATTCATCCTGCAGAGAAGTATTCTTCAGCTGTAACTTATTAAACCTGTCTTTAGATGCACTTTTAACATAAAAACATAAGCATTATGCTCCCTTCTGGTTATGTCAAACTCTTCTTCTAGATTTCTTATTTATTCCTTTCTTCTGTCAAGCTCCCTGTTCAATGTGTTAACTACATCAAGGTTAGCACCTATAAATGCACCCAAATATGTAGCTATATCAATTGCGTCTACCTGGGGATCACCAAAATGATGAGTCAAGATTATCTGATGGGTAATAGGTGTTTCCAAACCACCTTGATCTTTGCTTCTCTTCTTTCCTTTTCTAACTGTTGCCTTGGATGACTTGTATAAATTATCCCCAAGAGGGAGTAAATTATCTTCTTCAAATCCATCGATTGATTCAGTAAAGGGTGAAAACAAATTCACTCTTGAAACCAATGAGGATGTCTGAGTGATGGTGTGAGTGGGTATGGGCATAGTGACAAGGGAGGTAAATAATGAGGAATATATGTACTGAACAACTAGTAGTTTGGAGGTTGAAGAGAATCCTTGGGATGGAAGTTTCAGAGGATGTAATGCAAATATTTGTGGCTGGGAGTGATGATGAGGGTACTAAGATCTTCTTAGGAATAGATGATGATGAAAAGGTGAATGAGGGTAATTACAGAGGAACTTTCAAAGATTTGGTCTATGAAATAGTAGATGGAGGTATGGGATGTTGGACTGAAATAGTTGGGATAGGAGAATATGTGGAGGTCAAGGTATGATAGAGTTGAGATAGAGAGGGTGATGGGATTTCTCCAATAGGAAAAGTTGAGAGAGTTTAGATAGATCAGAGGAGCAATGTCAAACATGAATAATCATAAATAGAAGTGGATTCCAGAATCTTTGGATTAGGGACATAATCATTCATTTCATTACCATTGAACAAATCTACAACTATTTGCAAATGCTAAGTTACTTCTTCAACCATAGGTACAAGGGTAAGCACTCCGTCTTCAGTATCACAATCAATCAATTATATGGTAAGGTTTTGAGAAGTAGTCACATGAATTTTATTTTTCATAAGTGGCTTAGCCTCAGCTACTACTTGATCACCACCCACCTGGGTAGATATAGTAGTTGATTGAATGCAAGAAGTAATCTTTGTATCTGTACTCACTCGAGCGTCTAATACTCAAGTTATATGTGCTAACTTATGCTTTGATTGCTCGGAGGTATGCATCATGGATTTCAATTGTTGAGCAACAATTACCTGTGGAAGGTCCTCCATAGGGATTTTAACCTTTTTCCCATCTGAATAAGTAATCATTGATGGATCCTTAGCTTCTTGAGCCTCTTTCTCTTCTCTGTCTTTTCTTTCCTTTTTAAGGATGTCTAGCTCCATTGTTCTGTAGACTGAAACCCTAGTTTTAAGTTCTTGTTGATGTTGTATAATTTGTATTTGTTCCTCTTTTCTCTTAGACCCGTAGAAGAATTCAGAAAAAAATTATTTAATCCCTGGTAGATGGAGTCATTAGGAACTTACTCATGAACATAACCACTAGTGACATGGTTTTTCTTTAAATGAGCATCAAGAAACCCTTTAGGGTCATGTTTTCTTTTGATAGCAAAACCAAGTTTCAAAGAATCTATTCAATCACCTAAAAATATAGCCCAAGTTGAAGTTGGGATGACTAATGGCCCAAGATCCAAAGGAAATTTAGGCCAGCCTTTCCTTTTAGGGACAACAAGTTTCTTGTACACACCATCAGTGCAAATCTGGAATGATACTTCTTCACTAAGAAACCTGTTAGAAAATATCTTGTGCAACATATGAAGATTATTGCTACCCCAAGTTATGATGTATAAAAAAGACTCACCAACATACTAATCACTTATTTTGGCGATGAAGGTTCTACCCTCTTCTGAAAAAAAAGGAGCTTCCTGCTTGAATATTGAAAAATAAATGCTACCAATGAAATGCTCACAGATTTCATAGAACATAGTTAGATAATTAGTATCCCACAATGGTAAATAATAAATAGGTACCGGAGGGGCCAATAAAGTCCAGTTCCATCCCAAATTGGGATATTGGAATTCTGTGTAGAATATATCAATGGCAAAGGCCAAAAAGAAGATATTCGGCTTCTTCCGGGTGGTAGCTCTCTGATAATCCTAGATAGGGCCATTTTAAGCTCCATTGATAGGATAGACACCCGTGGGAAAGAATCACTAGTTTCTAGGACATGGTGGTCTATAGGATCCCATTCGTAATTACAGATAGAACTATTGGGAAGACCATAAAGCCTACATAGCATGGATGCCACCAAGGAATAAGGCTCTCTAAACTAGGCGACCGAGTACAAGTTGCCGACCCTCTGCTAGAACTTGCTATGTTCATTCATCTAGTATTTTAGCATTTCATTAAAATTTTACCTGGTCTTAGAATATTGGGTGAACTTAGCCTTAAGAGGTTGCACAGCTAGTTTAAGAGAATAATCTCTCGTAAAAACCTTAGAACGGAATGTACCTAGCTATGACCCTTAACTTTCATTAAAGGACTGGTCTTTAGGGTTTGCATGGTATACAATCCATTTGAATGCTTCAGTGTAGGGGAGGATAGTGGGCTTGGAAGCAATGGCATGTAGACCATCATCCCTAATTTTTTTGGTACCTGAACTGGTCATTTTGAATATCCAAGAGGTCATCATTGTCAAAAATCGAATAGGCCCTAGGCCATTCAATTTGGTAAGTTTTGGTTATTCTACCACTCATGTCTAAGAAAATGTCAAAGTTTGGGTCCTTGGATAGCATGTCTTTGTGAGTGTTCTTGGAGTGGGTAATTCGTGCCATTTTGGAAAATTGAAAAACTATGTTTAAACGCATAAACACAAAATCAAGACCAATTGAGAAACAAAGAAACAATAAACAATAAAACTTGGAAATGAGAGAAAAGAACCAACATGGAATTGATCGACGCTCTGAAAATAATCCGTGGTAAAAATCAGAGTAAAAACCAATGCAGCAAGGTAATTTTTGAAAGTGAAAATTGTAAAGAAAATACAAAGAACCCATCTATTTATAGATTTTTCGTGGGTCCAATTCAGGCCATAGGATTAAAAAAAATAGACCACCAGGATCAAATCTTGCAGGATACAGGATCAACTCATGAGGCTTAAATTTTGTTAACTTTCCTATAATGTGCAATCCACAAATTGTTGGTTATAGGATCTAGGTTCAAAACTCTACAAACTATCATGCATGAGAGTTCCTAATATCCGCAATATGCAACTTTGGGATGCACGATGCGAGAGTACAAAAATATTAAAATTTAACTAACCTTTTTTGTAATCCACAACCCACAAATTGTGGGTTGCGGAAACAAACAACATAAACCATTATTCAAACTACTTCTTGCAATCTGTCATCTACAATTGCATGATGCGGGTTACCAGATAACAAACTGTGATTATTGAAAAATGTTCTCTTGTCCATAATCTGCATTGCGGGTTGCGAAACAAAAAAAATTGCAAACACAAAGCCAAGATCTCACAATCCACATTGCGATTTATGGGTTGCAGGAAAGACACACTTTGGGAAAAATTAGTCTTTTTCTGCAATTCACCAAAAGCACACAAAACATGTATAAATTTTCAAAAATTTTAACTAAATCAAATTATGACAAAGACATAGAAACCATGATAAACATTATGGGAACCCCCAAAATGACTAAGGAATTTAATCATTACCTTTTCATATAGAATTGGGGCTCCCATTTTTTTGATAAAACATGGGATCTGTTGTATCCACAACAAATGGCAACTGGATGGGATGAACTAGTTATCTCTGTAAATAATAACTTCCTTATAAATAAAAACATGTCAGTAAACAAATAAGTCAGCCTGAAATTTTAGAAAATGTCAATATAAGAATGAAACCAACAAGAAGAGTTACCAAAATGATTTATACATTCCCATCCTTGATTAATTAAAGATGATGCAAATATGATTAAGAGGTATGAAGAATAATAACGACCCCTTACCTTCAGGAGATCATAGGAATATAGTTTAAGTTGAACCTGGGAGAAAACCTAGGACTACCTTGGACATCCAAACATAGATCACCTTGATTTATTAATTATATTTTTTTTTGTTTTTTTTAATAAAACCTATAAGACCTCATTTACATAAGACCACTTCCCCGATTTGGTAATCAGTTCCATTCACAGACCTGATCTAGAAACTCAGTAAGCCAGCTCGTTAAGGATACCCCTTGTCTTCTAACTGTATCATTGAAAGAAACTATCATGGCATGGTAACCATCTAATGATAATTTCAGTCTGATATCAAATCTATTATCATGGTAGGGTTGTTTTGTAATAAGACTCACATATCCTTATGTACAACAATTGCCTTACATGAGCACCAATAATTTATTTGAGTGTGAATTGCAAGACACTACCATGGTTTGATATCCACATAATAGTAGTGTTACTCATTGATGCTTTGCATATCATGAATGAATCAACCTGTGAAAGGATCATCCATCTTTCAGTAAAGACTAAAAGCCACCTCCCCAGTTTGATGGTGAAGATGTCATTCCACCAAGCATATATGAACCTAATGGGTTGGCTTGTGATAAGACCCCCTATCTTGTAATCCAAAATCGTTAATGAAAACTATTTTCGATGTGACTATGATAGGATCCAGGGCATATAAGGATGACTAGGTTATAAATATATGATTTAGTGCACTAATAAAACTTGAGATTAGAAGAACCAGTTACCTCCACAACCCTAATTACATGAATAAAGCATGAGAATGTATCAACCTAAAATATTGCAATTATTGGTTCTTGACTGTATATAAAACAAATACTAGAATAGGATAAAAAGGTTGAAACTGGGAATGTAATCAATATTTGGATTACTACAATCTTGAGATAATCTAATTAATCGCAATTACCAAATGTGTGAACATTATTAAAACACCTAAAAATATCAGAAAATAAACCCAAACAAAGGAAAAAGAGAACTGGACACACCAAACCGATATACATACGGTACCAAAATTTTCAAACAAAGTACCTTTTTAGCAGAGAAACATTCATTGGGTAAGTGTCAATAACTCCCTCCAGTGTTTGCAACCAAATAGTGCTAGAACTAGTCTTTTTTTTAACAATGAAAGGTCCTAGACAAAGGCATTGAAACTTGGTATATTCCTTATTGTAATTAGGTTGTTTATCCCATCTCAATGCCAAATCCCTACTAAAAAATATCTGTCAGAAGAAGATTTCTCATCAAACCATATTTTAACTAACTGTTGACGTTGATACAATTGGCTTTTGGACTTTTCCCTATCTTCTTCCAACTTAATCAAAGTATCAATCCTTTGTTGAAGTGGGGATGAATCATATTATTGAATAGATTGGGATATTTTCAATGAGGGGATAGTAAGATTGGATGGAAGGATGAATTCCCTTCCATAAATTAAATAGTAAGGAGAATTTCCAATGGCTACCTTCGTGGTAATTCAATCTGCCCAAAGAGCATTGTAAAGTTGGGCGTGCCAATATTTATGATGAGAGGCCATTGTTTTCTTTAGAATGTTTATCAAGTTCTTGTTAGAAGATTCAGCAAGCCCATTTCCTTGTAGATAATAATTGGTAGATAACTTGAGTTTAATCCCTTTTTCAACAACATAGTGTGTGAGATCAATGGACGTGAAATAAGATGCATTGTCAAAAACTAGATATTCAAGGGCACCAAACCTAGTGACTATTTGACTTTCTAGGAAGGATATGACTTGGTTTGTATTGCACTATATGATGGGAATTGCTTCCACCCATATCATAAAATAATCCATGGCTATCAGGATGTACTTGTGTTGCAGGGAATAAATAGGGTTGATGGGTATGACAAAATCCAATCCCCATTGCTGAAATGGGAACTAGACTGCTACTGGATGCAAGGGGAAGGAAGTTTTTTTTTAACTTTTCTAGCACACTTATCACAAGGCTCACATTTTCTAACATAGGCATGGGAATATATGAACAAATTAGGCCAGTAATATCCTGCCCTTATGATCTTGTGAGCTATGGTGTCTCCTAATAAATTCCCACCTGCAGGTCTTGCATGAAATTGGAAAAGGATATCATCAGTTTGATTCTTCTCTAAACATATGAGGAAAACCCCATCATAGTTATTTCTAAACAAAACACCATCAATAAATTGATATGGAGTTGATTTTAACCTTAAAGCTATACATTTTTTGGGGTCAATAGTTTCAGGGGAAAACCCATGATTTAAAAAAAACATAATATGATCATACCATTAAGGCATTGTAGATTCAATGGCATTCACAAAACCTTTGGGTATATTTTCCTCATGATCCCACTCAATTTACTAATTTTCCAGGTCGTTTGATTGAGCGGTAAGCAGGCACAAACATTTCCCTTTGACAATCTTTGTTGGTTGAATCTCCAAGTCATATTATTGCAATGCTGTCATCCAGTGAATCCTTTTCTCAACCAGTTCTTTCTAAATGAGAACATTTTGAATGGCCGCATCAGGGACAATCACCTTAGTTCATGACTTAAACAGGTATAGTCTATAATGATTTACTAATTTTCAAACCACATAAGCCTATTTATCGACATCAGAATAGTTAAGTTCAGCTCCCTTAAATGTTGAAATCATAAAGGAAATGGGGATTTCAGCATCATCATGATGTTTCTGTGTCAAGAAAACTACATAGGAAAAGTCAGTAGTAAAAATGTATAGGATAAAATCTTTGTTGAAGTCAGGAGACATCAGAGAGGTGCTTCTATGATGGCTTTCCTAATTTCAACAAAGGAATTTATTTGTTCCTCAAACCATTTAAACTGTGCATCTTTCTTAACTAGATATTGTAATGGATTAAGAACTTGAGAAAAAATTGGGATGAAACTAGAAACAAAATTGATCTTACCCAAGAATGATTGCATGGATTTCAATGAACCAAGAGGATCGATATTTGAAATGGCTTCAGTGTGCTCTACATCGATAACCATTCCTTCCTTAGAAAAAATGAAACCTAAGAGCTTACCTTCGGTGACCGTGAATATAGAATTCTTGGGGTTTAGTGAAATCGCGTACCTTCTATAGTGTTCAAACACCTATTTCAAAGTAGAGAAATGTCTGTGCCATTTTTTAGAATAGATTGTAACATCATATAAATATACCACGATAGAATTGTGTATTAAACCCCAAAAAATTATATCCATAGCTCTCTAGATTGTCGCTCCTGCATTTATCATCCCAAAAGGCATTCGCCTGTAAGCGAAGGTTCCCCAAGGGGTCATGAAAGATATTTTTAACGGATCATCAATGGAAACCAAGACTTGGTTATATCCTGAGAAGCCGTGAAGGAGTGCAAACATCTTAGACCTAGATACCTTTTGTAGGATCTAATCCATTGGAGGAACAAGGTATTTATATTTCTCGAAGTCTTTGTTTAAGTTTCTGAAATCAATACAGAGTCTGATTTCCCCGTTCTTGTTTCAAACGGGTACCAAGTTCAAAATCCGCTGCATATGTCTGGCATGGAATATGATTTACGCTATCAATAACTTATCAAGTTCTTTATTTATAGAGTGTTTGAAGCTGGGATGCATCTTCCTCAACTTCTGTTAGTAAGGTCTTACTTATGGTTTCATAGGGATATTATGATGCATGATACTAGTGTCAAAGGTTTTCAGTTCATCCTATGTCCATGCAAGGACGTCTTTCAACTCCTTGCACAACCTGATAAAAACTCTCTTTTCTTCATCAGAGAAATTAAATCCAAGGTTGATGAAGCGAGGATGTTGTTCAGTGCCCAAGTTGACAGGTTCATAGTTGAGAGATGAAATTTGGGTCTTACAGTTGGCCGTTCGTTTGAACTTGTCTTGTAGGTTGTAAACTTTCTCTAAGTTGATGATCGATTTAGGGATAATGTTGGAAATATCAGAAAATAATTTATCATCTCCAAATTAATCAATTGCCATACCTTGAAAGGTGTCTTGGGGTGAGAGAACGTCCAATATTTGTTGATCATGGTCAAATACTTTCCAATTTGTCACATTGTTCGGAATGGAAGGCATGTACATCAATTCAATTGAAAATTTCTATGGGGACAAACCTTCTAGTGGAATCAATCTAGATGTAGTGTTAGCTAGAAGATCAACATAAAAATTTTGTGATCTAGGGACTGACTTGATGTTGAACACTAAAAAAGAGTTTGTGAGATACCTTATCAACTTTTGATAGTTAATTAAATGAGGAGAGAGGAAAGGTATTCAGTTTCTCACCTGCTTTACTATGATCTCAGAATCTCCAATGCATTCAATTACCTTCGCACCCATTTCAATGGATTTCCTAAGACCTTGGACTAGTGCTTCATACTCAGGTACATTATTGGTGCATTTGAACTCGAGTCTACATGAAATCATATTTTTGGTCCCTTTTGGGTCAACTAGGACACAACCTGCACCAACCCCAACTTTAGATCTGGAGCCATCAAAAAATAAATTCAATGCAATAGGGTCAATCCTAAAATTAGTACTAACATTATATACATTGTGTACAATGGTGCCAGAGAATGGTACATAAATAACATGGGAAATTTGTGCCTGGTTCTATACATACTCGATCATTCAAGCATCACCAAAAAAATCTCCAAAAAATGTGTCGAACGTGAAGTGTTTAATGTGAGTGTCGAACTAAGAGATAGATTCATTTGAGCCATCAAGGTTAGTAACTATGTTCTTCATAAATGGTTCCGTACTGATCTTGATTTTTTTTGGATACCCATTGAGGGGTATCCATAATTCAGACCTGTCATTTTTGTAGTAACCTTTCAGCTTCTCAGATCAATCTCTACTTAGCCACATTCCATAAGTTTCTGGGATGTTAGAAACCATGATATCTATTGTATAATGAATCCTGGGATCAACAGACAATCTTAACAAAATGTTTCTCAGTATTTTGACAACTTTGACTTTAGATCTATCAAGATTAACGATTTGAATAGGGAAATGTTCCCAAGTTGCATTTAATTTCTTACAGACAGAGAGAGGCATCACGTTTGATAAGGCACCTGAATCTATCATGCAATTGTGCACATTCCTGTTGAAAATATAAAATATAAGCAAGAAAGGGGGTGTCCCCTTACTTTCAGGTTTCTGATTATTTGGTTTAGCATAAGAGTCAAGGTTATTATTTTGAGTTTCCCTTGTCTGTTTGATTATCATACTTTTAGTAAGGGAATCTCTTATAGAAGGGATGTTAATAAGATCAAATAACGAGATATTAGCTTTGACTCTTTTCAAATCTTCAGCCAAATTGTACTCTGGTATAGGAATGAAAGTATCCTTTTATGGGAGATTTTTACCATTATTGAGAATTGGTGTTGAAGGTGGTGGTTCCCAAGGGGGTTTCCATTGGTCCTAGTGTTATGGGGAGGTTGAAAATTGAAGACCGTCTCAGTTTCTTCTTCTTCAAAACAATAAACTTACAGTACTGACATGCTAGTATTCTTGTTCTTGTCCTTGTGGTGGCTATAATTATTGCTTTGTTCGATCATCAGAGGATTCAGGGGCATCATATGTTCCTATGGTTAGATATTTTAAAAGAGATGAAATCTCTTCCAAAGTGGATCCTTCACTGGGATTAGGAGGAGGTGGATTTTGGGGAGGTTGATTAGGTCTCCTGAAAGGTGTGCTTGCAAAACCCCTACTATTACTTCGATTTTCATTACAATTTTTATTTAAATCAACCATCTCATTGGAAATTTTTTTGAGAAGCTTCTTCATGTTAGACATGTTGAAAGGATCAAAGTTTGTAACAGTGTTTTTGGGAATGTTTTCAATTTTCTTGTAGGAGGTGGATGATGCTCAGCTAATGTGTTAGGATTCTATTTAAGGAAAACATATCCTTCTCTACTTGGATGGATTCAACGAAAGCCTGCTATAAGGTTTCCTTGTGATCCCTTTTAACCCACATAGCTTATTTGAGTCGGAAGACCCTTTATGTAATATGCCACCAAAAATTATTCAACAGGTGGAACAGTGGTGGGAATTATATTTTTTAAATATGAAAACCTCTGGTTGAATTGTTTTACTATTTCTTTTCCTTTGGTTTTCATAGAGGAAAGTTCTATAACCAAATCTTTTGGGGTTTTGTCATCTCCAAATTTTTGAGTAAAGAGTGTTGTGAATACATCCCATGATGGGATAGATCCAACTTCCTAAGAAAAATATCACGTGGAAGCTCTACCCTCAAAATTATAAGGAAATAATTTGCATACTACATCTTTGTATATCACATTTTTGAGTCTTATTTCTTACATAAAGGTTTTAATGTGACCTTGTACAGGGATCTTGTCATCAGGGTTATACTTTGGAAGCCACTTTTTTGGATTCTTAGGTAATCTATGTTGATCACCCAGGACATACATGACATCTCCATTTAACCAAGGCCTATTGGGTCTTTCATCAGCTATTGGGATTTCTTCTTCTCATGAGCTTGGAGATTCTAAATATGGTGATTCATCTAAGGAGGATGAAGAAGAAGGGGATGAAGGTGGAGGTCCACCCGTTGTGATGTTGCATTGAGGATTGCTTTGTTCTAGAAATAATGATTCAATATTTAATCCAGGGGTCGATGGAGAAAATGAATATTTGTTACTTTCTTCTATGTTTCAGTTGCCTAAATTATGGTAATCTCGACTATTGGTCTGCGGATTGCTCATTTGGAGATGCCCCTTAGCGAACCTCTGTCAAATACTGGAAATGGTATCAAAATTACCTTTTAGCAATTATTTGACTCTAATGGCCCCCAAAGTAGGTGATAAAAGGATGTACCTACCCCCTGAAGATCTTTGTTCAGTAATGGGAGTAACACGGTTGGTGGATGAGTCTTGCACTAGCTGCTCAATGGATGAAGATGCCCGTGTGTGACTATGGGTGACAATTGGTTCTCTTAGTAGAGGAGGATTTTCAGTATTATATTTAGGCATGATTTACTTCTAGCATTCCTTCTAGTGCCATTTGTGGAAGCCTCGAATGGGTAGATTTCTGGAATGGGTTCCAAGGCTCACAACAGAGGGGGAAAAGCTAGACTGGAAGGATTCAAAAGGTCCTACACAAGAGCAGTTCTATCCCCAGCTTGTTTGGAATAGTAATCTCCCATGGATATAAAGGCCTTCCCTAGCGCTTATAGTTTTGATCCAGAAAGGGTCTGTTTCCCAATGAAGGAAAATTGAATGTTTGAGATACTAAAATGAAAATGAACCTAACTAATACGAAATGTAATCTAAGTGCATACTACTATAAGAAAATGGCATGTTTGTTTGCAGGTTAACTTGAGATGAAAATAGATAATCCTTTTATCAATTTAACATAAATGTGAAATAGATTAGTTGCTTACCATTTAAGTTACTACTAACCAATTAAAATTGACTAACATTAATTTAAATGTTTGGCACATTCAAGATCAACCTATAACTAAAATGTTAATTGAAAAATTAACATTATTTATAATATTTCCTTTAAAACCATTTGCATAAATAGATAAAAAATTTAATTGAATAAATCCATTAAAACATGTACACAGATCATAAGCAAAGAAAAATCAGAACTATAGATCAACATACTTATAATTTGCAAGAAGGTTAGACAGTGAAGGTAAACAATATCAAGTGGAAAATAATTTACTTATCAAATAAATTTGATCAGAAAGATAGAAGAAGATTTAAGTGAACAGCATGACATTATTATAAAAAAATATGCAACAAATTACAAACCTTGCATTAACTAGAGTGTCTCCAATCCCTTGAGATGATTTTTCCCTCAAGAAATCCCCCCCAAACCCATGAGAAATATACTCTTTAAATAATAATTACAAAAGAATGAATCCCCACGAAACTGGGATCATAAAATCAACATGAAACTAATAACCAAGAAAATATTTCCACCTAGTACAAATCCCTAACAATTCATCTATGTTGGGATAATTCGCTGACTCAGACCCTAGTTGGGAATCACACCTAAAATTTCCCATCGCATTTTTAGCCAACTTGTGCCAAATGTGGAAAAAAATGTGGATATTTCCCTCAATAGCAAGAGGTTTTCTTATCAATCAATCCACGTCTTCAATACTGATATGATCAGGGCATTGGATTTTCTCTTTGGCCTCATCGCATCGGTGTTCCAGCAGTTCAATCATCAACTTTGGGGGACAAGAATTTTCAATAATATCCATGTTAGGGAAGTGTAGTATTTCCATAATGTTGTCCACAACATACCATCTCCTCCCACAAATATCCCGTTCTTTCTTAATTGTATCTTCAATCATTTCATTTAAGTCAAGCCAGGCACGCAGAACAGTCTTGATTTTCTTCAACTGAAAGTTGCTAAGTATATTGATATTGTCATATATATCCTTCATATACCTCTTCCAGTCCAGAATATCATCGTAATCCTTAGAACCTTGTTCTCTCTTGGCTACCTAGTTCTCAAGGGTAATGGAAATTTTTTCCAAAATCAAAATGAGTTTCCAAAATGTCATCCAGAGTTTTAAACAATTCGGTTAATAATTCATGGTGTTCTTGATTGGTCTGGATTGCCGATTCTTTGAACTCTTGTTGGGAAAACCTAGAGAAAGTAGAGGAAGCTGCACTTACAGTTGCATCTTCACATTTTTTTTCAAGCGGATCTATCATTTGTGTAATGGTGGCATTTATAGTCTATTCATTGTAAAATTCATCCCATAGAGAAAAATTCTTCGGTTGTAACTCATTAAACCCGCCTTCATATACACTTTTAAGATCAACAACATAAGCATTATGATCCCTTATAGTTTTTTCCAACTCTTCTAGATTTCTTATTCCTTCCTTTCACCTGTTAATCTCCCGATTCAATGTGTTAACTGCATCAAGGTTATCCCCTGTAAATGAACCAAAAGTTGTAGCTGTATTAACTACATCTAGTTGGGGATCACCAGATTGGTGAGTCGATATTATCTGATGGGTAACAAGTTTTTCCAAACCACCTTCATCTCTTCTTCTCTTCTTTCCTTTTCTAACCACTTCCTTGGATGACTTGTAGTAGAAATAATCCCCAATAGGGACTACATTATCTTCTTACAAC
Source organism: Pseudotsuga menziesii (assembly GCA_001517045.1). Classification (NCBI taxonomy): domain Eukaryota; kingdom Viridiplantae; phylum Streptophyta; class Pinopsida; order Pinales; family Pinaceae; genus Pseudotsuga; species Pseudotsuga menziesii. The sequence goes on from LPNX010738621.1 coordinate 390,359, forward strand.
ATAGCCATTGATTCAGTAAAGGGTGAAGTCACATTCACTCTTGAAACCAATGAGGATGTCTGAGTGATGGTGGGAGTGGGTATGGGCATAGTGACATTGGAGGTAAATAATGAGGAAGAGATGTACTTAACAACTACTAGTTCAAAGGTCGAAGAGAAGGTTAGGATGGAAGTTTCAGAGGATGGAATGTGAATATTTGCAGCTGGGAATGATGATGAGGGTACTAACATCCACTAAGGAATAGCTTATGGTGAAAAGGTGAATGAGGGTAATTGCATAGTAAATTTAAAAGATTGGGTCTCTCCAATAGTAGATGGAGGCATGGGAATAGTTGGGATAGGAGCAGATGTGGAGGTCAAAGTATGATAGAGTTGAGATAATGAGGGTGACGGGATTGCTCCAATAGGAAAAGTTGGGATAGTTTGGATAGATGAGAGGAGCAATGTTGAAGATGATGAATCAGAAACAGAAGTGGATTCCATAATATTTGGATTAGGGACAAAATATTTCATTTCATTATCATTGAAAAAATATGTAACTATTTACAAATACTTAGTTACTTCTTCAACCACACGTACAGGGGTAAGAATTTCTTCTTCAGTTTCACAGTTAATCAATTTTATGGTAAGGTTTTGAGAAGAAGTCACCTGAATTTTATGTTTCTTAAGTAGCTTAGTATTAGCTTCTACTTGATCACCACCCACCTAGGTAGATGCAGTAGTTTCTTGAATGTAAGCAGTAGGCTTGGTAGCTGCAGTCACTCGAGTGTCCAATACTGAAGTTATCTCTACTAAATTATTCATTGATTGTTGGGAGTTCTGCATCATGGATTTCAATTGTTGAGCAACAGTTACCTGTGGAAGGTCTTCCATAGGGATTTTACCCTTGTTACCATCCGTATGAGTGATCACTGATGGAACCTTTGCTTCTATGTCATTTCTTACCTTTTCTAGGATGTCTATCTCCATTGTTCTGTAGACGAAAAAGCTAGTTTTAAGCTCTTGTTGATGTTGTAGAATTTGGCTCTATTCCTCTTTTCTCCTAGCCCTAGCCAAGACTTCAAAAAAGGTATTTAATCCCTAGTATATGGAGTCATGAGGAACTTCATCATGAGCATAACCACTCTTGACATGGTTTTTATTGAAATTAGCATTAAGAAACCCTTTAGGGTCATGTTTTCTTTTGATAGCAAAACCAAGTTTCAAAGAATCTATTCGATCACCCAACACTGTATCCCAAATTTAAGTCGGGACGAATTATGGCCCAAGATCCAAAGGAAATTTAGGTCATCCTTTCCTTTTAGGGCCAGCAAGTTTCTTGTACACACCATCAGTGACAGTCTAGAATGAGACTTCTTCAATAACTAACCTGTTAGGAACTATCTTGGGAAACATATAAGCATTATTTCTACCCCAAATTCTGATGTGTGAAAAAAAATCACCACCATACCAATCACCTATTGCAGCGATGAAGGTTCTAGCTTCTTTTGAAAAAGAAAGAGCTTCCTTGAATATTGAAAAATAAATTCTTCCAAAGAAGTGTTCACAGATTTCATAGAACATAGTTGGATAATTAGTATCCTACACTGTTGAATAATAAATAGGTACTGGAGGAGTTGGTAAAGTCTAATTCCATCCCAAATTGGGATATTATAATTCTGTGCAAAATACATCAATGATAAAGGCCAAAAAGAAGAAATTTGGCTTCTTCCAGGTGGTAGCTTTCTGATAATCTTGGATAGTCATTTTAAAATCCAATCATAGGATAGACTCCCATGGGAAAGGCCCACCAGTTGTTAGGACATGGCGGGTTATAGGAGCCAATTCAAATTTAAATATAGAACAATTTGGAAGACCATAAAGCCAACATAGCATGGATTTTGACAAGGAATAAGGTTCTCTAAACCAAGAAACAGGGTATAGGTTGTCATCCCTCTGCAAGAACTTGCTAGGTTCATTCATCCAGGATTTTAGCATTTCATTAAAATGTACTTGGTATTAGAAGATTGGGAGAAATCAACGTTAAGAGGTTGCACAGTCGGTTTAAGAGAATAAGCTCTGGTAAAAAATTTAGGATGAAAGGTAGATAGTTGTGACCCTACACTATCATTAAATGACCGGTGTTTAGGTTTTGCATGGTCCATAATCCATTTGACTGCATTAGTGTAGGGGAGGATAGCGGGTTTCACAGCAATGGCATGTAACCTAGAATCCCTAATTTTTTGGTACACGAACTATTCATTTTGAATATCCAAGAGGTCATCATTGTAAAAAATCAAATAGACCCTCGGCCATTCAATTTGGTAAGTTTTAGTGATTCTACCACTGGTGTCTGAGAAAATGCCAAACTTTGGGTCCTTGTTCGAAATGTCTTTGTGAGTGTTCTTGCAGTGGGTAATTCATGCAATTTGGGAAATTGAAAAACTCAGTTTAAATGCATAAACATGAAATCAAGCCCAATTGAGAAACAAAGCAATAGTAAACAATAAAACTTGGAAATGAGAGAAAAGCACCAACCTGGAATTGACCAGAACTGTGAAAATAATCCCTAGTAAAAATTACAATAAAAACCAATGGAGCAAGGTAATTTTTGAAAGTGAAAATGGTAAAGAAAACACAAATAACCCATCTATTTATAGATTTTTCATGGGTCCAATTCAGGTCGTAGGATCAAAAGAAATAGACAGTCGAGATCAAATATCGTGGGATACAGGATCAGTTGCAATATTTAAATTTTATTAACTTCCCCACAGTACACAATCCGCAAATTGTGGGTTGCGGGATGTGGGTTCAAAACTCTACAAATTATCGTGCATGAGAGTTCCCGTAATTCACAATTGACGGATGCAGGATGCTGGAGTACAAAAATATTAAACTTTTATTAACATTTTTTGCAATCCACAACCTGCAAATTGGGGGTTATAGGTTACGAAAACACACAACAGAAACCATTATTCAAACTACTTCCTGCAATCCTTCATCCACAATTGTGGGATGTGGGTTTCGAGATAACAAACCGCAATTATTGAAAAATGTTCTTGTGTCCGCAGTCCACATTTTAGGTTGCGGGTTGTGGAACAAAAAATTTGCAAACACAAATACAAGCTCCCACAATCCACATTGTGGGTTTTGGGTTGTGGGAAAGACACACTTTGGGAAAAATTAGTCTTTTCCACAACTCACCAAAAACACAAAAAACATGCATAAATTTTCAAAAATGTTAACTAAATCAAATTATGACAAAGACATAGAAACCATGATAAACATTATGGGAATCCCCAAAATGACTGAGGAATTTAACCATTATCTTTTCATATTAAATTGGGGCTCCCATAGTTTGGATAAAACATGGGATCTCTTGTATCTACAACAGGCCGTGGATGAAGACTTCTTGAAGACACCACTTGTCCCGTAGGAGTGTAAATCACCCAAGCAGCCGAGGATGAGTTTTGAGTGTGGCAGCTAGCAACTTTAGCAAATACTACATAAACCAAAGGTTTTGTCGACATCTGCCACAACAAATGGAAGAAATTCAACCAACTTGATCACCACAAGAAGAGAAAAACTAAGCTATGCAAATGTACAGTAATATACAACAAATCAACCTAAGATGAGAATCATGCACAATACTTTTTAAGATAGATCCCATTTCTAGGCTCCGTCAAGGTTGTCCCTTCATAATCGACTAACTCGTAGGCACATTTCTCTAATACCCACTTGACCATGTGAGGACCATGCCACATAGGGTTAAACTTTCCTTTCCCCAATGGTTCCTTAGCTTGGTCCCACAAAAGAACCAAGTCACCTTCACTAAACCTCCTAGGACGGAAATACTTATAGTCCTTGACCTTAACGTGACGCTTATTCATATCAAGATCCACTAAAGCATCTCAATGCTGCTCATCAAGTTGCTCCAAGTGAACCAAACACTCTTCCAATGTGGAATTCTATGATAAATGTTCTGTGTCTAGTTTCAAAGAAGGGATTACGCACTCAACCTGCAAGATCGACTCCACCCCATGCACACGATGATATGGAAAAAAATCAGTAGTAGTGTTGACCACAGTTAGATAAGCCCACAAAATAGGATATAACATGATATTCCAATTGGTCTTGCTTTGTGTGATGGTTCATTGGAGAATGGACTTAAGTGACTTGTTCACTACTTCAACCTATCCATTTTCTTAAGGATAGTAAGAAGGGGAATTCTCTCTCTTATACCATAACTTCAAAGACAACTCAACCATCATCTTGTTCTAAAAGTTCTTGGTCCTTCGGGATACCGAACCGAGTGATAATATGGTTGAATACAAAATGTGCGGCTATCTCTCCATTGGATTTAATAGTGGAAATAGAATCTACCCATTTCATGAAATAGTCAACAATCACGATAATGTGATGGTTCCCTCCAGCCAAAACTGGGTTGCAATCCATAAAATTGACCCCCAACTTAGTGAAGGGACCAGCAGTGATAATCAGATTCAAAGGGGCAGGATGTTAGCGCATGTTCCATGCAAACATCTGGAAAGGGTGGCACCACTTGATTGCATTAACACAATATTTAAATATGGACGGCAAAAAATATCTCTCTCTTAAAATATTTTGAGTTATAGGAAGCCCAGATAAATAACCACCACATGCCCCTCCATGGAAATCATAATTACAGGAAATTTCAACCCAAAATGGACGTTCTAAGGAAAATTAATAAAATAATAGTTAAAATAATAAAATAATATTTATTAATTTTTGAGGAAGATAAGAAAAACTACTTTTTTGTTCGTATTTTCGACAAATCTCCCTGTGTTTTTACTCAAATTTCGATCGAGAGAGCTCGTTGGATGCGGATTTAATTTTGCATCCAACGAGTACCCACGCAACATACTTTTTATGGGCCTCTCTACCCCAAAATCAAGAAATACCTGAAAAAATGTGATGAGGACATCATCATCACGTTTTTCAGGTATTTCTTGTTTTTGGGGTACAGCGAGGCCTGTCAAAAGTATGCCGAGTGGGTAATCGTTGGATGTAGAATTAAATTATGCATCCAACAAGCTCTCTTGATTGAAATTTGAGTAAACACACATGGAGCTATGTCGAAAATATGAACAAAAAAATTAGTTTTTTTTATGATACCTATCCCCAAATTTATATTAAAAATTTGTTGAAGAGGCTCTCCCATTTTGAATTTTAAATCATTTCGATTGGTTAATACATGATGACATGAAATTTGTATTATTTTTGGAAGGTCCATTTTAAATTGAAATTTCCTCTAATGTCAGCACAACCTCAGCCTGTTCAAGATTTAAGCACCGACGCAAAATGGAATCAACTGCACGACAATACAAAGTGTTATCCATAATAAGGTAATTCTTTGCTACATGATGTAGTCGTAAACACTCATCTTGTGAGAGGTGAGAAGGAACCTTAAAGGTTTGGAAGTAAATAATAATGTCCTTATACCATGGGTCTACAGTCGAAATGAGAAAATTGTGCTCATCAACAAAAGAGTCCTCATTATCCTCTCCCACATCCAAACTCAGAAAATCGGATATGAGCTGAGCAAAAATTAATGACTTCTTTGATTTTGCCAAAAAAAACTCTAGCTCAAAATCTTGCAATACCACAATCTATTTATTGTACTTTCCCCCTATCATCCTTCTGGTGAGGATGAATTGAAAAGCATTAATGTCAGCTACCACAAAAGTCGAGCAAAGAAGGATATAATTCCTCAAATGCTGAATGGCATGGACGGTAGCTATGGATAAATTCTCAACATGGGTATAATGAAGCTTCACATCAATAAGGTTTCAGCTAACATATTGGATGACATTCTCATGAATATCCTCATCCTTTTGAACCAATACCATACCAATCATCTCTCGAGATGCAACCACATATATCAAAAATTCACAGCTATAGTCGGGTGGATTAAGCACGAGGGTCATTTCTAAGGCTCTCTTAAAATCATCGAAAGACTCTTTGGCTCTCTTATCCCAGATAAATGGTGTGTATTTCTTCAACAAACACATGAAGCCTTTAGTCAAATCTGAAAAATTGACCATGAATATTTGCAAGAAGTTCACCATACCTTGCAAACATTGAAGATGTTGAATATTATGCAGGGAAGACAATTGAAGTATTTCCTCAATCTTCAAAGGGTTGACCCTTATACCCTCCTTGGAAACAATGAACCCTAGTAAGCAACCAACCTTTACACAAAATATTCACTTATGAAGATGTAACCGAATTTGATAAGGACAACATCTTTCGAAAAATAAACGCAAGTGATAAAAACGACACACCCTCATATGAGAGTGAGCAACTAAGTCATCCAAAGAAACTTCTAATCTTTTTAAGATCGTGAAAGGTGACATTCATATCGCATTGAAACATAGCTTCTACATTTTTAATGTCAAAGGGGATCTTTCGATATGCAAAGGTACCCCAAGGAAAAATTAAAGAAATATTATGTTGGTCCTCGGGTTTAATCTGGATCTGATTATATCCTCAAAATCCAACCATAAAGGAGAAAACCTCACTCCTAGCACACTGATCCAAAATCTGATCAATAAATGTTGTGGGGAAGTTATTGTTAAGACAGGCTCGATTCAAGTCTCTGAAATCAGTGCATACACAGATCGTTCCTTGCTTCTTATCCACGGGAATAGGATTTGACACCCATTTAGTCAAGGGAACGTGATAGATGAAGATAGCTTTGAGAACTTCTCTATCTCTACCTTAATAACAAGCACTTTCCTAGGATTCATTACACGTAAACATTTCCAAACCGGTTTAGCATCCAGATAGGTTTTGATTTCATGTTCGACAATACGAGGGTCTATTCCTAGAATTTCCTCATACAACCAAGCAAACACATCTCTAAATTATTTAAAAATATCGGTGTATTCTCTAACCTCATTAGGGGAACAATTCACCCCAATGTACATGTTTTCAACCTTGCTAGGAACACAAGAAATGTTGAAAGGTATAGTTTCTGACAAGTTGGCCATGTTCCCTTCAGCGTACTTGCTAGGAGAGCCTAATGGGACCACAGGCCTCATATATTTCTTGCTAAATATCTCCTTGTATCCATAACACTCTATCTCATCAAGATTAGGAAGAAAGTAAGATCTATTATACAAATCTCCCCAGGGAATTTGAACACCCAACATAGCTTCGAGAATAACCTCATCTGATGGAAAAATTTAATCAAAGTAGTCATGAGAGTGAGATGATGAAACCACCCAAGAAGGAAGTGCATAAGGGTACTCCTCCTCCTTCCATGAAGAGGAAGGACTAGAATCTACAACATAATCAAGATTATCTTGATAAGCCACCAATGTTGTAGAAAATGACATGTTCATCTCGATAGGTATAGCATATTCACCCAAAGTACTTGGAGAAGGAAGACTCCAAGGATACCCCATATGCAAAGTGGGAAAAGGAACCAAACTCAACGATGTTGAATCCTTACCAAGACTAGAACCAATCATAAGAATGAGTGCAACAAAATTAAATGTTCCCATCAACAAAGGATACATGCCCAACCCAACACTCTCAATTGTCAACTCAGAATGATCGATAACCGAGATAGAAGCTCCCGATGATGTTTTCGAACTAGAATTAACAAAAAGATGTTTGGTATATCGTAACAATCTTCCCATCCAAATAAAAACAAAAAACCTGGAATAGGGATGATGTGACTGCTTGCATGTTATAAATCCATTTCCTTCCTAGTAAAATATTATAGTCGAGGGGCACATGAACCACCTCAACCTCGATCTCAATAATATTCACTCCCAATTGGACCTCACGGGAAGGAAGTATGTCGTGTGGCCAAAAAGATATTCCATCAAATGCAGTTAACATGTTTCCTGACTTAGACAACATAGGAGAAACAAACCCCTTCTAACAGGAAAAAGATATCACGGAAGTCACAGTACCTTCATCAATCATTGTGCACTTGATGGTGTTGTTTAGAAACTCTAAATGAACCAAAAGGGACACATAGTAAGGAAACCGAGGCTGAAATCGATGAGTTTCAAATTTGATCACCGAAGCAGAGTTTCCATTAGCCACCCTAAGAGCAGACAATAATGCCTTCCTTTGTGGAGGGAAAGTATGAAGAAATTCTGAAGTAGACATTGGATAAGGAGTATGGCCCAAATCCTCGACAATATAATAGTTATGGGTAGCTTAGGCATTAGGATTGTGCTGTGAATGTTTTAAGACACCCTAAGGAATGGAAGGTGGAGCTTCATGATTGTCACTAGGATTTTCAATATGAAAAGGGATCTTGTAGAGCAGTTTCTTTCCCTAGGTCCATTTGCGATGTACCATAATCCTTAGAACGTTTCACAACATTTTTGGTAGACATCATATTCATGAAACCATGGCCACTAACGATGTTTGATGGGTTAGAAGTCCCAACATAAGCACTACTAGGATTGATGGCCTGTTAGATTTTTATCAATTATGACAGTATGATTTTAGGATCTTATATGAGAGAATAACACACACAAAAATCAATCACAAGAGATAATAGACACAAAGATTTTCCTTTGGGAAACCATAAAGGAGAAAACTCCACAACTTCCTCAGATATAGAATAAGCACCAATGGTAGTAGTAAAACCCAAAGACAGTAAGATGATGTCCGAAAGTTGATCTCTCTCTTATCCCAGATCCTTCTCTCTCACTCATCTACTACAACTGAGTGTGAGTGACTGTGTGATAAATAGAGAGGCTCACTCTCTATTTATACTAATTCTTGACTTGAAAATAACTTACCAGGGTCAACTTCTCTAGCAGAGTCTAATAACCCTAGTGCTCTGAAACTATGGGGACTTTAACCCTTGAACAATAAGGAGGGTTACCCTCTATGAATTTACATGACTTGTTTACATTATTGATTCTCCCAATAGGACCATCAGGGTATGACATGACTCAATTACATTACAGATACCTCCCAATAGGAATATTGGGGTATGACATGACTCAAATACATTATAGATACTTCCCGATAAGAACATCAGGGTATAATACATAAGATATACAAGTGAATACATTCCAAAGTTACAAATACATCAACACTCCCTCTTAACTAGGAAGGCATTCTCTTGACACAATTCATCAGCATAAGTCTTCTTCTCTGGATCAAGTCTGTATCATCAATGGATCATCTCTGTATCATCATCACTAGATCATCATCAAAGATGGATCATCACTGGATCATCATCATCATTACTTCTTCCACCATCTCAATCAACTGGTGCTATCTCTCAATTCTTCTCATCATAGGAAGTTCTATAGAGACATCCCTTTTTCATGTTGGTTGTAGGCATAGCATCGATTTAGGTCTTCATCTTATTCAATACTTATATCTGACCTAGTGAGAAAGGCCCTCCCAATGCTTACATATGACCATGGGAGGTCCCGGCCTACCCCCATGTTAGAATGGCCCATCTAACCATGGGAGGGCCTAGCCTGCCCCCATGTCAGAATGGTCGAGCCCTTACATTTGACCATGGGAGGGCCCAGCCTACCCCCATGGTAGAATGGATTTTCCCTTACATCTGACCATGGGAGGGCCCGACATTCCCCTATGTAAGAATGGCTCTTCCCTTACATCTAACCATGGGAGGGCCCAGGCTACCCCCATGTCAGAATGGCTCTACCCTTACATTTGACCATGGGAGAGCCTAGCCCACCCCCATGTCAAAATTGCTCTGCCCTTACATCTAAAAATGGGAGGGCCCATCCTGCCCCCATGTTAGAATGGATCTTCCCTTACATCTGACCATAAGAGGGCCCAGCCTTCCCCCATGTCAGAATGGATATTCCCTTACATCTAACTATGGGAGGGCTTAGCCTGCCCCCATGTCAAAATGGATCTACCCTTACATCTTATAATGGAAGGCCCCACCTACCACAATGTCATACTAGCTCATGGAGTCATCACTTCCCTTTGAAAGGAACCTCGATCTGGATACCACCAAGCTTCTCCTTGAAGTACTCAAACTTCACTCTGGCCATTTCTAGCATAGAATCAAATCATGGATGATTATGTCCAAAGATAACCTATGAGCTTTGCTAGGACCGATTACATCCAAGGAAAACCTACAGGACCATTAATGTCTGAGCCACCTACAAGATTCACCAGTATTTATGCTCAGACAACCTATCTCACCGTCTATGCTAGAAATCCCTCTTTTAAGAGATCTTGATATGGATCACAAAATTGAGCTTCACTACTCCTCTCTCAGCTATACTTAGCACTCTCTCGGTTGTACTTAGCACCATGTAGGACTGCTTCTTGCTAAACTAAGAGATCACACCTGATATCATACTGAAGCAACACCCTGAAGTGATCTTCCTATCAATGTAACTTCCTTCCCAATCAGAATCCACATAACCTTCTAGGTTAATCTTCTGATTCGACTCATACTTGATCCCGTAACCAACTATACCATTTAGGTACCTCAATGCATGCTTTGCAACCATTAGGTGAACATGTCTCAATGTGTTCACAACAAAGAAAATATTTGGTCTCCTATTCGTCAGGCACATCAAGGAACAAATCATCTGACAATACATCATGGCATCAACCAACTCTGATGAATTAACACTCAATAGATTTAGGTTTGATGCCATAGGTGTGGTCATGGCCTTATAGTCCATCATCCTGAAACTCTTCAGGATCTCTACTACATACTTCCCTTTTCCTAGGGAGATCCCATCTGTATTTTTCCACACCTCCATGCCTAGAAAGTAGTGCGTCATACCCAAGTCCTTCATCTCAAATTCGACAGCAAGCTTCCTCTTCGTATCAGTAATCAAACCATCCTCACTTGTTACAAACAGATCATCCACATACAGTAGGAGTAATACTGGGTTCCCTTCTTCAACCTTGTAGTAAAGGTTTGAATTTGCTTTACTCTTGGTAAATCCCAAATTGGATAGGAAGGTGTCAATTCTGCCATACCATGTCTTGGGTGCCTATTTCAAGCTGTACAGGGATTTATTCAACTTACACACATGAGTCTCCCTCTCATGTGTCTCAAAATCGAGTGGCTACTCCACATGCACTTCCTCTTCTAGTACACCATTCAAGAAGGTATTCTTGACATCCATCTAGTGTATCTTCCATTTCATTAGTGCAGCCAGAGCAAGTACTGATCTGATGGAAGTGTATCTAGCTACAGGTGTAAAAGTTTCTTCATAATCTATTCCTTCTTTCTGGTAGAAGACAGGAGCCACAAATATTTCTTTATATTTCTCTATGCTACCATCTGCAGCATGCTTGATCTTGTATGTTGATGTATATGTAACTTTGGAATGTATTCTTCTATGTATTTTATATTATTGTAACCCGATGTTTATTCCGGGATGTTTCTATTATGTATTTGAGTCATGTGGTCATGCCCCGATGTTCCGATCGGGAGGCTTATAATGTAAACAAGTCATATCAAGTCATTGGGTAAGTCCCCATAGTTTAGGGGCACTTGAGTTATTATACACTAATTAAGGTGTAGGCTCGAGTAGTAATTATTAGGTTGAGTGCACTTCAAGTCAATGGAAGAATATAAATAGAGAGTGAGAGTCTCTCTATTTATCACTTGTGACTTATCTCTCTTTCTCTCTCAAGTGTGGCGCACTTTTGGAGAAGGAAATTCTTGGGCTTGACAGAAGACAGAAGGCTGCTGTTGTGAAGGGAGGTCATCTTACTGTTTTGGGTTCACATCTTGTGGTGATACTATATTAGAGGAAGTTGAGGGGTTTTCTCCATTTATGGTTTCCCCTCCTAAAAGCTTTGTGTCTCTTGTCTCTTGTGATATGCTTATGTGATTGCTGTGCTTGTTATTCTCTCAGTGAAAAGATCAAACTAACATGGTATTAGAGATAACCTGAGAAGAAGACATTGTGAAGCTACAGGAACTAGGGCTTCCTAGTTTTTGGATCTTCCTCCACATATTTTCAGCACAAGTATGCTAGGATGACTCTCCATTGAAGGGTACATCTTTCTGTCGATGCGGAATCCAATTTCAAGCATTTTCAGTTTCGATGCAGAAATTAGGGATTTCTACAGAAGAGGAATTTTTGAGTGAGACTAGCATAGGATTTTTCTCCTCATAAAAACCGAAATTTAGAGACCTGGATCAATAAATTTGGTTGGGTGAAACTCCGGGAAAGTCAAACCCTAGTTTGACCCTGAGCTAGGAGAAACCCTAAATACTAAAACTGCTAAGTTTTGGTACAGTCGCTATATTCTAAGATTGGCGAAGTATAAAACTCTGCAAATTGCAGGGGCCGAAGATAAAATCGCGGTGAACACTGTGTCCAAAGGGAAGCCTCTGATTCGCTGTATTCCAGGAGATATGATCTCTCCAAGTTAGGGTTCCAGCCTCTTACAGAAATCATCCATAAACAGGACACCTGGGGAGATATGAAATATCTTGGGATACAGAGGTCCAAATTGAATTCCTGAAGATGTTCTAGAAAGGGAATGGACTTTAATTTCTGTCTTCCAAATATCAGACTTAGAAGATGAACCAGTGACACTTGGCATGCCGTACAACTTCGCTGTTCTGAACAGTCCTGTAACAGGTCACCTTGGGAAAAGGATCATAAATCCAAAATGGTGAAACCATTTTTGATGAAACTTGTGGTTTTGGATCAGGAACATGCGAGGTTACCTCAGTAATAAATTTAAGACTTATAGGAGTAGTAATTTCAGAGATATCACAGAAACAGTAACAAGAATTTCTGCAGAAGAAATCAGAAAATTAGGGCTTCCTGTTCCGGGAGTTTCCCTCCACTGTTTTCAGAAAAGGAGTACATTGGACAGCTCCATTTGAAGAGATATATCTGTTCATCCAATCAGATATGAAATATTCCAAGTTTTTATAATTAGGGTTTCTGTGACAAACCCTAGATCAGCAAACTCCGGGACAAGGACGGACACCTCAATCGGTAAGATCTAATTCTTTGCTATTTCCATTTGAGCTTCGTATTTCAATATGATATATCACATCAGCTTGGTGACAAGCTTGGGGAAGTTGACAACTTCTAAGCATGGAAGTATATTATCTCTCTGAAGAAAATGTATTGGACACCTACATGAGTATGGAGGTTCCAGTTTCAGAGGGAGACGAGGCCAAAGAAGACATCATGCTCATACTACAAAGGATGATGAACCATCCAAAAGGAGATCCAGATATGAAAGTGAAGATTATTCAAGAGAAGATGAATATGTTCTGATATCAGCTCTCACAGGTAACATTACTCATGCAAGTGATGATTGGCTCATAGATAGTGGGGCTTCCAAACATATGACGGGATTCAAGGAATCCTTTGTGAGACTATCAGAACATGAATCACCTCACAAGGTGAAACTAGGAGATGACTACCAATATCCAATAAAAGGTAGTGGGGAATCTTCATACAAGCTAGACTCTGGTAAGTCCCTAACAATGAAATAAGTATTGTTTGTTTCAGCATTGATGTAAAAAAAAATGCGGATTGCATTCATAGATGGTCAAGTCATCATGTGGCTAAAAGGAAAGACTATCGATGATGCGGTAGTGATTGGAGAAGAAGAAGGAGGCTTGCACAAATTGAAGGGCTATCCAGAACAAGCCTTGATCCATGACACAGTAGAGCCAAATGAGATTTGGCATAGAATGCTTGCACATGTGCATTACAGAGCACTACCTATTGCAAGCAAAGCTATTGAAGGTCTTCCTGAATTTCAAGCTATTTGAAGAGACCATGCAGTCATAAGAGTCTCTCAAATCAAGAACAACTTGAAGCGGTGAAGAATGCAGAAGTGGTGATGGCCACCTTGAATGGCCTCCCAGGATCGTGAAATTCATTCATTCAAGGAATGTGTTCCAGAAGGAAGTGATTACATTTCAGCAGACTTCAAGAAGAAGAAGAAGCTAGATTCATAAGAAGAGAAGGGAAGA
>LPNX010738621.1:407843-441181 GCA_001517045.1 Pseudotsuga menziesii
TTGTAGATCCATTTGAAAGTCACAACAAACTTCCCCTCTGGTCTTGGGACACCTTACCAAACATCATTCTTCATGATCTACTAGTGATCCTTGATCATAGCATCCTTCCACTCTTTCTTTTCTACCACTTCTTCATAATTGGAAGGTTCTTTATCAATGATGTCACATAATATGGCTACATAATCGAAGCAGGATCTGGTTCTTTTCTTCTCTCTATGTATCTCTTCTGGAGCCCCATATCTTTCTGCACCTTCGATAGCCTCTTGTACCCATGTAGGTTTCCTCTTGTGAGGATTCTTCTCTTGGGGTGGATCTATAGGTTCCTATGGTTCTTCTATTTCTCGATCTTCTTCTTTAGTTGCATCGTTCAGGGTTCTATCTTGAGTCCTGGTTACTTCTATTTCTTTAGAGTATTCAATTGGTCTCTTTCTAGATTTGTTGTAAGCTGAGTCTTTGTCGAATGTTACGTCTTTGCTGATGTCAATATTCTTGAATTCTAGATCTCAAAATCCATGATAGAAGACATAGATAACACTGAATTTGTGAGTAAATCATCAATATCAATAGTAGCTCCATTAGTCACTTCTTTTTCATCAACAACATCATAAGTAGATGAATCAAGATCTTCTACTTCAAGAGACACAGAAAAAGATGGCTCTTCAATATTTGCTTCTTGATTGAAAGAGGAAGCATTTGAATGAAAGAGAGTAGTAGCAACAAGAACTATATGAGAAACTTCTTCTTCATGATCAACTTCATCAGAGACTGTAGAGGCTGAGACATCTTGAGAGAGAGAAATCATTGAGGAGCTAGAGGCACTCTCCACATAGCTAGAAGGATCCTCATTGTCCTTTCCCAAAACTCTATCCAATGTTATCTAGAGATCCTTTGGGTAATCAACAAAATCAATAAGGTAGCGCATGCATGAAGATATAGATAGACAAATAGCTCCAATTGCTCTATCATAGTCATTCAACCAGTCACTTGGATCTTCATAAGACTCTTGACCAGCTCCAATAGATATCTCATAGAGACCTTGTCTCTTTAGATATGAAATCATATTCAATTTCCACTTTGAATAGCTTGTGAATGGAGAAATAAGAGGAACTGATACTCTTGAATCCATTCGAAGTTGAACCTTCAAAATAAACCTACAAATCTGAAAAGGAGGATTAATTAATGAACTCTCAAAGATCTGATATCCTCAGCTCTAATAGCATCTAGAACTTGAACTTTGAGAACCTTAGCTCTGATACCATGTAGAAATTATAAAGCCTTAATGGCATAAGGAATTTCATAAATTGGCTAAGGATCTAGGCACACAATTAACCTCACATAGACTTGTAGAGAATTAGCATAAGGAGAGAAGAAGAAGAATTAATGAACACACATTAATGAATGATCAATAAATGATAATTGATATTATTACATAGGTAATACATCCTTGTAAAGGAAAAAGGAGTTGCATAAAGACAACTCAAGCTATCTCATAAAGCAAGCTTACTAATTATGATAAACCCCGTAGTTGACCAAAGCACTTTCCCAATCTACCAAGCACCTCACAAATTAGCAATAGCATGTGTAAGTGATGATGAGTGAAGGAAAGACTTTCTAATCCTAGAATATGGAGAGAAAATAACGGAGGATGGGTTGGCAACAAAAGATGCCAGTTTCCTAGTTGACTAGCTTTACGTTATCCATAGAAAAGAAGGATAAACTAGAAAAAATAGAATAAAGCAGATTCTGCTATAAAGCATAGTTACCAATTCTGGATAGCCATAAAGTGGTCAAGATCAACCCAGAATCAGAAATAAATCATTCCTAGGATATAGATGGCAAGTTTTGACTCCGAGGTGCAAGTGGATGCCAACTATATAAGCTAATGGGTAGGAAATTAATCAAATAATGATTAATTATTTTATGAGTGGGTTTATTATATTCCAACACCCCCCTTTAATCTTGCCTTTATGATGATATTCCTGAACTAATCAGAAATATATATGCCTATAGGGCCCAACAATAAATCTATGGTGACCCTTTTACAATTTATCTTGTCCAAAGAAATGAGGAAAGAGGAAAAAAATCAAGGGGAAAATCCTCCCTTAAGAAAGGACATGAAAAGAAATACAAAAAAATGCTGAAATACTGGTGTTGTTGCTGCTCCAAACTAAATGCTGATGTCTGGAGGAATCTTCTTCTTGGGAAGAAGATAAATCTGCTCACCTGGATCAAGGACAACTACAGGATGGAAACTAGGACCATGTAGAACAACTGAAATCCAATGATGTGAAGGCAATACTAAAGGATATTGAGACTTGTAATCAGCTCCAAGATGATGAGATGACTTGAAATTCAAACCAATAGAGATGAAATGAGCTCTAGATAGGTGAAATAACTGTCCAAGCGAGTGTATCATGTATCCATCTTCATTTACATAGAGAGGATGTGTGCAACTAATCTTGTAGGAACATAGAGAAGGTATTTGATCAAAGAGTGTGAATGCATGGGCTCCATGGGTTGATCTATCTTCCAAAGAATCTAATATATTACAAATAAGCACAATAGTAGACTCATGGGAATATACTAGTAAAGAATCCTCTATGGTAGAAGAATGTAAGGAGGAAAGATAGTGATGTTCAAAATATTCAAGGAGGCTCTGAGAATGAGTGCCAAGAACAAAGGAGGAGTTGCAGAAGCACATGGGATCAAGTATGGTAAGTGGAAAAACACTGGAAGGACTTGATTTCGCTAAGCAAACATCCTGGAAGTCATTGGGTTGTGCACCATCAATAAGAGAGGCATGCACAAGGTGTGAGAGGTCTGGCATATGGATCTCAAAATCCATGATAGAAGACATAGAGAAAAATGAATGTGTGATTAAATCATCAATATCAATAGCAGCTCCATTAGTCACTTCTTTTTCATCAACAACGTCATAAGAAGATGAATCAAGATCTTCTACTTCAAGAGACACAGAAAAAGATGGCTCTTCAATATTTGCTTCTTGATTGAAAGAGGAAGCAATTGAATCAAAGAGAGTAGTAGCAACAAGAACTATATAAGAAACTTCTTCTTCATGATCAACTTCATCAGAGACTATAGAGGCTGAGACATCTTGAGAGAGAGAAATCATTGAGGAGCTAGAGGCACTCTCCACATAGCTAGAAGGATCATCATTGTCCTTTCCCAAAACTCTATCCAATGTTGTCTAGATATCCTTTGGGTAATAAACAAAATAAATAAGGTAGCACATGCATCGAGAGATAGCCAGACAAATAGCTCCAATTTCTCTATCACAGTCATTCAACCAGTCACTTGGCTCTTCATAAGACTCTTCACTAGCTCCAATAGATATCTCATAGAGACCTTGTCTCTTTAGATATGAAATCATACTCAATTTCCACTCTGAATAGCTTGTGAATGGAGAAAGAAGAGGAACTGATACTCTTGAATCCATTCAAAGTTGAACTTGCAAAATAAACCTGTAAATCTGAAAAGGAGGATTAATTAATGAAATCTCAAAGATATGATATCATGTAGAGCTTTGATATCCTTAGCTCTGATAGCATGTAGAACTTGAACTTTGAGAATATTAGATTTGATACCATGTAGAAATTCTAAAGCCTTTATGGCATAAGGAATTTCATAAATTGGCTAAGGATCAAGGCACACAATTAACCTCACATAGAATTGTAGAGAATTAGCATAAGGAGAGAAGAAGAAGAATTAATGAACACACATTAATGAATGATAAATAAATGATAATTGATATTATTACATAGGTAATACATCCTTATAAAGGAAAAATGATTTGGATGAAGACAACTCAAGCTAGCTCATAAAGAAGGCTCACTAATTATGATAAACCTATTAATTCTTGCACATGATCTAGGAACTAGGAATCAAAATCATCAAAGAATAATTGACAAAACAAATGAATTAGCAATAATTGGAATACCAAATAGGTTTCCTCTCTGTATATTATATAAACAATAAAGGATTACAATACCATGCATAAGAAATGGCTTAACTCAATGAAGAATTCGAATACCTAAGGGACAATTCGAATTCAATGAGTGAGTCTAGCTTAACTGACTCTTTGCCATGCAATCTCACTCAGTTAACCACTTGACCAAAACCCTAGTTGACTCACCAAACCCTAGCTGAAGTTGGTGTGCAATAAATGACTTAATCTCAACTGAAGGAGATCAAACACATGTCATAGCAATCCAATCATCAAGTGCTAGTACTGCATGACTCCAATAAACCCTGATGAGGTTAACTGAAGCTGAACTTACCATCATAAGTTGGTGAAGGAACCTTGTTCACTCCAGTTCATTAAAATAATATTAAATAATCATTAAATAATTATTAAATAATATATTTAATGCATGGAGGCGCCTTAACTGACTGTAACTGATTGGTTGAACTGAAAGTAACCCCTAGTTAGCAATTAGGTGCATGAATGTCACACAGATCACCCCTGGAGTGCTCCAGTTAGCCTCATTGACTATAGGAAAGGCTAAGTCAGCGTCCTTGACTGTAGGTAGGCGTGGGAGTGACTGGGATGATGGTAATTAATGCTCCACTGATGTCAATTAAACTTAGGATAGTGGTTTAACTAGGCCAATTTGACCGAAGGAGTGAGTATGAAGGTAAATGTCTCCAACACCCCCCTTTAAGCTATACTCAGGAAGAGTTAGAAAACATCGATGCATAAAATGCTAGGGATCTGGAAACAAAGGCCATAGGTCACCCTGTACAATAAAGCAACTGAAACAATGCTCAAAACAAACTAAGTTAGGAAAAGAGGGAAAACCCAGTGGGAAAAAACCCCCCCTCAAGTTGAACACTAAAAGTAGTCTGGATCACCCTGATGAAATCACCCCCAACAGTGAAAGGAGGTAAGTGAAATTATTTTCTGAAAAGGTCTTGGTGAATATGTCTGGAGGAATCTTCCACTTTGGAAGAATAACAATGCACTCAACTGGATCAGAAATATAGACAACTGCACGGAGAAAACTGGACCCATGTAGAGAAACTGAAATCATCTGAAGAGAGAGCAAAGGTTCTTGAGGATTTGAACCATGTGTGGAACAATAAAGAAACTTATATGTTGCAGCATTGAACAGCAAACCATGACTGGAAAAATCAGCCCCAAATCTTAGGAGCAAGTGTCCATGCGGATGCAGAATGTCTTCCTCTTTACTAGTTCTGTGAGGAGATGATTTTGTGACCAAAGGTAGAGAATCCCTGGGACTCTGGAGAGAAAATGATTGAGCTCCATAATCTGATATATATTAATAAATATCTAATGATTCACAAAATAAAATATCAGCAACCTCACTGGAGGAAACTAACACCAAATCCCCATAAGCAAATTTGAAGAAGAACTGCGGTACTTGATTTTTCACACCGGAATTGATGAGAGCAACTACAAGCATGACTGAAAGCTCTTGAATTTTAAAATATGAACAAAATAATATCAGATCAGAATGTAAATCAGATCTAAATAAGTTCACAACAGATCCAAAACTGTGAAATGAAATCAAATCTCCAGCAACAGTTTTGAAGGAGACTTGCGGTACTTGTTTCTTCACACCGTTGATGAGAACAGCTACAAGCAATACTGAAGGTTTATGAACCTAAAATTTTGAACCAATCAATATCAGATCAGATCCAAATAAGATCATATCAGATCCAATAAGGTTCATATCAGATCCAAAATTATGGTCAACCGAGACGGTAGATGCACAGTTTTCTTCTTCTTCAAAATTCTGAATTTTGGTGCATGCAATCCTGCAGGAATTTGCTGGAACATCTAGATCATGGGGAGTGAATGGATCACTCTGGTAATATAATATTTCTTCCAAAATATCCAAGGTATCACATATTTGCACACCAGCAGCAACATTAGCAGAAGAAAAATCAAATTTCTCTTCACTTTCGGAAGCAGTTACTAGTAAATTTATCACAGAATTCAAAGGAAAATCACCGATGAATGTTTGCATGGAAGTGCAGCAGAGTTTTTCTTCAATATCAGAGATTTGAATGTCTTCTTATGTTTCAGAAATATGAGAAGATGAGATATCATAGATCTCATGAACTTCCGGAGCATCAGGAGAAGTAGTCACTTCATGGAGACTTTCTTCAATTCGAATTGAATGTGTAGAAGATTCTGCTTCATCTTCATCTTGAACAACTTCATTGGAGAGAGTAGTGGCTAAGAATTTTGAGCAAAGAACTCTTGTGGTGCTGGCTGTAATCTCCAAAGTACTATTATGATCCTCATTATGCTTGCCAAAGGTTCTGTCCAATTATGTCCATAGTTCCTTTGGGTATCCAGAAAAATCAATAACAAAGTACAAGCTATCATCAAGGGCCAAAGCTATTGATCCAAAAGCTCTATGAATGTCATTTAGCCAGTCATTCTCATTCTCATAAGACTCTTTTCCAAGTCCAATAGACACCCCATAGAGACCTCGTCTCTTGAGATATGCAATCATCTTCAACTTCCATTCCGAATAGCTTGTGAATGGGGTGAGAGGAGGGATTGCTAAGTCCATTAGAAGTTGTACCTGATAAAACCTACAAATCAAAACAAAAAAGGCACCGTAAGGTCAAACAAACTGCACATTTAGGCTTTCATCACACCCAGCATAGTTAATCAAGCAAGCTTGATCAACAAGTTCTTTACTTGGGATATTGAGTGGTAAGCCTTGGCTTCTGGTGCAGTGCTGGATTCTTGAGCTATTGCTCAAATTCCATGGAGAAATATGTCAAAAATATTTTTCTTGAGAGATTGTTCTTCGTCCCTCCATGAGCTCTGATACCATATTAATTCTTGCACATGATCTAGGAACTAGGAATCAAAATCATCAAAGAATAATTGACAAATACACATGAGTTAGCAATAATTGGAATACCAAATAGGTTTCCTCTCTGTATATTATATAAACAATAAAGGATTACAATACCATACATAAGCAATGGCTTAACTCAATCAAGAATTCAAATACCTAAGGGACAATTCGAATTCAATGAGTGAGTCTAGCTTAACTGACTCTTTTCCATGCAATCTCACTCAGTTAACCACTTGACCAAAACCCTAATTGACTCACCAAACCCTAACTGAAGTTGGAGTGCAATAAATGACTTAATCTCAACTGAAGGACATCAAACACATGTCATAGCAATACAATCATCAAGTGCTAGTACTGCATGACTCCAATAAACCCTGATGAGGTTAACTGAAGCTGAACTGACCATCAGAAGTTGGTGAAGGTGCCTTGTTCACTCCAGTTCATTAAAAAAATATGAAATAATCATTAAATAATTATTAAATAATATATTTAATGCATGGAGGTTCCTTAACTGACTCTAACTGATTGGTTGAACTAAAAGTAACCCCCAATTAGCAATTAGGTGCATGAATGTCACACAGATCACCCCTGGAGTGCTCCAGTTAGCCTCCTTGACTGTAGGAAAGGATAAGTTATCCTCCTTGACTGTAGGTAGGTGTGGGAGTGATTGGGATGATGGTAATTAATGCTCCACTGATGTCAATTAAAATTAGGATAGTGGTTTAACTAGGCCAATTTGACCGAAGGAGTGAGTATGAAGGTAAATGTCTCCAACAAAACCCCATAGTTGACTAAAGCACTTTCCCAATCTACCAAGCACCTCACAAATTAGCAATAGCATGTGTGAGTGATGATGAGTGAAGGAAAGAATTGCTAATCCTAGAATATGGAGAGAAAATAATGGAGGATGGGTTGGCAACAAAAGTTGCCAGTTTCCTAGTTCACTAGATTTACCTTATCCATAGAAAAGCATGATAAAGCAGAAAAAGTAGAATAAAGCAGATTCTGCTGTAAAGCACAGTTACCAATTCTTGATAGCCATAAAGTGGTCAAGATCAACCCAGAATCTGAAATAAATCATTCCTAGGATATAGATGGCAAGTGTTGACTCTAAGGTGCAAGTGGATGCCAACTATCAAAGCTAGTGGGTAGGAAATTAATCAAATAATGATTAATTATTTTATGAGTGGGTTTATTATATTGCAACATCTGCAAGCCCTTTCTGTTGTGGATTATATGGATTTGTCAAGTCCCTATTAATCCATGAATCTCTACATAATTCTTTGAATTCGTTTGATGTGAATTCTCTGCCATTGTCTGATCAAAAGGTTTTGATCTTCTTTTATGTATGGTTCTCGATCAAGGCTTTGAATTCCTTGAACTTGTTGAATACTTCATCTTTTTTCTTCAAGAAGTATATCCATGTATTCCTAGAAAAAACATCAATAAAAGAAACATAGTATACATACCCTCTTAATGAATTGGATGACATTGTCTTGCATACATCGGAGTGAATGATTTCCAAGATTCCTTTTTCTTTGCTCTTGCTACTTGGAAATTTCTTCTTTGTGTTCTCTCCTTTAGCACATCCTTTTCAGACATCATCATGTTTTGTCTGTATTTCTAGAAGACCTTGAACAACTTTTCTTACAAGTAGTAGTGCCCTATAGTGCACATGTTCAAGCCTTCTATGCCAAAGTTCATTTCGCTCTACTGATTCATGGATCAAATCTTGTTTTGGTTGGCCCTTCAATTTGTATAGTCCTCCCTCTTGCTCTCCAATTACTACTGGATCATCTATAGTCTTTCCATTCGACCACATAAGGACTTGGAGATATAGAAATGAAACCCTCATGCCTTTTACATCCAATGCATATATGGAGAGGAGATTCTTCTTTATTCATGGTGCAAATAAGATATCCTTCATCTTCATAGACTTTATAGAGTCTATTTTATAGGAGGATTCACTACTACCTTTTATTGGATACTGGTAGTCATCCCCAAGTTTCATTTGTGAGGTGACTCATGTTTGGATAGTTTCACAAAGGATTCTTTGAATCCCGTCATATGCTTGGAATCCCCACTATCTATAATCCAATCATTGGTTCCATGTGTGATATTTCACGTGAGTGAAGAAATCAGAACATACTCTTCATTACTTGAAGAATCTTCACTTTCTTGTTTGACTCTTTTTCTGGGAGGATTATCATCCTTTGCAGTGTGAGCATGATGTTTTTTTTTGTCCTTCTTCTTGTGGGAGTTTCTTTTGTTTCTAGGATAATTTCTTTCATAGTGTCCTATCTCATCACAAGTAAAACATATGATTCAAGAGTTTTTATGGAGTGAGGATTCTTAACTTTATATTGATGATAGCCCCTTCTACTTTTCTTGGAGTGTACTATGAGAGCTTGATCTTCACTTCCCATATTCTCTTCTTAGGATACTATTCAAGATTCTTCTTATGAGCATTCCTCCCACAATCTACTGAAGGTGACTAGCTTTCTTCTAGCACAAATCCCTTGAATGAAAGAGTTCCATGACATAGGGAGACCATTCAGGGTAGTCATCACAATCTTTGCATTCTCCACTTCTTCATCCACTTCTTCAAGTTGTTCTTTGATATAGGAGACCCTTGTAAAGTATGACTGTATGGTATTTGCATTCTGGATCTTCACACTCTTCAACTGGTTCCTCGAAGCCATCTTCCAGTTTATGTTCTTTCCTTCAAATATCTTGGTCAGGGCATCAAACATTGCCATAGGTGTCTTTAGGGAGGACACATGTGTTATGAGGTGATCCTTGATTGAATCATCAATAATATTCTTAGCCATGACCAATTTATTTTTGTGTAAGGCCTTAGTCTCATCTCCCTCTAGAACTAAAACCTCTTCACTGATGTAAGAGTCCAACTTATTTTCTTCTAGGACCAGGGAGATCCTATACTTGTAGGCTCAAAATTTATCAGCTCCCTCAAGATTTTAATGAATCTTGGTGTGATGAGACATCTTAACATAGAACCTGAAATGGAAATATAAAATATTTAGATCTTACCAATTTGAGAAACTGAAAAATTGATCTGGAGCTGATCTTCTGCAGTGTTGGTTTTTTGGTTCAAGGGAAAATTAGGGTTTGACTGTATCAGAGTTCTACCCAACCAAAAAATCTTGATTCTTGTCTCTAAACTTCAATTTTGAGGAGGAGAGAAATCCTAGCCTGGGATCACTAAAAAATTCCTCTTCAGTGAAAAGCCCTAATTTCCCGATGCAGTGGTAGGTCAAAAACTGAAAATGCTCCAAATCAGATTCTGCTTTGACAGAAAGATGTGCCCTTAAATGGAGGTTCATCCCAGCCTCCTTTTTCTGATGCATTGTGGAGAGAGACCCAAAAAGTAAGAATTCCTAGCTTATGTAGCTGCACAATGTCTTCTTCTCAGGTTAGCTCTGATACCATGCTATATTTTTATCAATTATGATAGTATGATCTTAGGATCTTATCTAAGAGAATAACATGAACAACAATCAATCACAAGAGACAATAGACACAAACATTTTACTTGGGGAAACCATAAATAAGGAAACCCCACAACTTCCTCAGAGATAGAATAAGCACCAATGGCAGCAGTAAAACCCAAGGACAGTAAGATGATCTCCGACAGCTGATCTCTCTCTTATTCCAGCTCCTTCTCTCTCACTCATGCACTATAATTTAGTGTGACTGACTGTGTGATAAATAGATATGATCATTCTCTATTTATACTAATTTCTTACTTGACAATAACTTACCAGGGTCGACTTCTCTAGGAGTGTCTAATAACCCTAGTGCCCCGAAACTGTGGGGACATTAACCCTTGAACAATAAGGAGGGTTACCCTGTATGACTTTACATGACTTGTTTACATTATTTATTCTCTGGATAGGAACATCGGGGTATGACATGACTAAATTACATTACAAATACCTCCCGATAGGAACATTGGGGTATGCCATGACTCAATTACATTATAGATACTTCTCGATAGGAACATCGGGGTATAACACATAAGATATACAAGTGAATACATTCTGAAATTACAAATACATCAACATGGCCCTTGAGTTCATATTATGGTTTTGTGTTAAAGGATTTGGAAACACAACTCGACTCTGTGCGATGAAATTCAAGGAATATTCTATCCGAGGGCACAAGTGAGTGAGGTGATCATCCCCAAAAATATTGCAAGGAAATTTAACCTGACGTTAAGTTTTGTTTTCCCTTTAGAATTATTGTTGTTCTTTTCATTATTAGCATTTTCATTCCTATTCCCACGCTTTCAATTTTTTTTACCTCTCTTCTTATTCTATACAAGTTGTTGGTTACCTTTCTGGTTCAACAATTGCACTAAAAGTAGATCCGTCATTTGGATAGGATGAGATGAATCCATAGCTTTTCCCGATGCAGGTTGGTTAATAGACAACTTATTAATTTTATTTGTAACCGAGTCTGCAGGCTTAGCACTTGTGGAGCTAGAAATTCTATCGACATGTGGTCCAGGTATAAACCAAAGGTCGAAATTAGATCTAGGTGCATTCGGTATTATCTTATATAAGAGCCCAAATTGAGCATAAATAAAATCTAACTCCTGAGCTTGGAAGATGTCTTGTTCCTCATTCTACATTCTGGATGTGGAAACATCCTTATCTATGTAAGGAAATAAATAATTGAGGAACCATTCCAAAAGGAACTCTTGTGGAATTAAGGCTTTAATAAATCTCTTCCGTCTACGCCACTCTTGAATGTGATCAAGGATATGGGTGTCTTTGTCCTGCCAAAATGTTGACAAGATTTCAGTACCAGAATCATAATGCATGGGTAGATGAAAGTGATTGAGAAAATTCATATCCAAGTCATTAAACATCATATAAGTCCCCCCCAAGAAACTCTATGTACCAGTTCGCCATGGGACCCATAATGGTGCATTGAAATAGTCTTAAGAAAACCGAATTGTGATTCAATGAGTTTGAATAGAAGCTAGTGTGGAAGGTCATGATGTGCTCACGAGTGTCTTCACTAGTCTTACCTTCGAACTTGGGAATGTTCGAGGAAATATTGGAGGGAACGAATGACCATGTCAGGTCATGAGATATCGGGTCATTTGTTAAGTAAATTCAATGTCGCAAGGTAAGGGAGCCTAGGTTTAGACATTTTATTCCAAGCTCCTTTATAATGTTGGCTCACATAGGTTTGGAATCAGCAGGAAAAACAATGACTCCAAAAAGATAGATTAGATCCCCAAGCTTCTCTTTGGCTTGGGTTGTTATAGACAAACGTTTTTTAGTCAAAGGGAAGTTAAATGAAGAATCACTTCATTTTTTTATTTAACCCATTTTATTTAATTTATTAATTTTAATATTTTAACTTAGGAACATTCAACTAGTTCCTAACTAGACTTTTTATAGGTATTATACTATTTAATATTTATCTTAGTAATAATAATAATAGATGGAACTTTTCCTTCTTTCTTACAATATTAATATTATTACTAGGTATACTCTTTGTACATACTCTATTTAATATATATAATAATATATTATTTGGTAACATTTGTCTTAGGGAATCACATGTTGTGATCCCTAGACTTATGCCACTATCTTCATTAGGGTCATCAGGTAGATGGTTAGGTCTACTAGGCTAGGAAGCTCTAAACATCCTTGCATGTTGGATTCCCTTGTATAACACGGTAGTTCTTCAGTACTTGATGACAATACATAAATTCAAAATTTCATTTAATCACTTATAAATAAGTCAGATGAGATCAATATTTTTCTCGAGTTGTTTTCACTCAGAAATCATTAATTCTTTTCAGTAAGTCCTAGCGCTTACCAAAGCCGATATTCAATTCTAAAAAATAGGGAGTTACAAACTTAGTGCAATTCTAGAGCTATTCACTCAACACTAATTCTAGGATTTACTTGTAGCATACAACTAGGGATACAATGGCCAAGGATCTGATGTTCTAGAGCTTATGCTCAATATCACCATGGAAGGCTCGAGGGATTATTCCCAATGCTTCCAAATTATCTATTCATGTGTTCCAGAACTTCATGCTCAACACAAATATATCAAGACTCATGTGCTCCAGAGCTTCTTTCTCAACACAAATATAAGTACCCATGTGCTCCAGAACTTCTTTCTCAATAAAAAAACATTAATTTAACCATGTTCTCTAGAGATCCTTTCCAAACACAAAACATCTCATCAATAATGTGCTTCAGGGTCCACACCCAATAGAAGAAAACACACACACACACACACACACACACATATCATATGAAATTGGCTTACACCCAGTATATCAAACAAATCATCATGTTCATATGCAATGTGGTCTTTGACCCAATATATCAAAATAAAAAATCAAGGTAACATCATAATCGATGGGCTCATGAAAATAATTGTTAGGTCGAATATTCGGTATATTACAATGAGACTTATATTTTTCCATAGAAATGACACTAGGATTAGTTCAAACTTCAAAATCCCCTTATCGCATGAGCGCATTCGAGTTGGTGGAACTCAAACTGTAGTTGCAGGGCTTGATTGAGAAGGGATATATCTAACCATGTGTGTCCCCTTGGGGAGCATCGATACATTTCATACATAAAAATGATGGTACAATGCGAATGTGCATCGATTACCATCAAATTAAAAAGATGACCATCAAGAACTTATACCCTCTTCTTAAAATCGATGACGTGTTCCATCAAGTAGGAGGAGCCAAGATATTTTTAAAGATCAACCTACGATCCAGTACCATCAGGTACAGATTCGCGATGAGGATATTCACAAAACTGCCTTCCGTACAAGGTATGACCACTACGATTTTGTATTGATGCCATTCATGTTAACCAAAGCACCCATGAAATTTATGTGTATGATGAACAATATATCCAGTAGATACTTGGATATATTTGTTTTGGTCTTTATAGATGTCATCCTAGTTTACTTCAAGAGAAGAGAGGAACACGAGGAGCACCTTCGCTTAGTGCTACAAGTGTTACACAAACACCATCTCTACGCCAAGTTTAGTAAATATGATTTTTACAAAACACAGATACAGTACTTGGGTCACCTCATCTCCGAGAAGGGGATAGATGTGGACCCAAAAAAGATTAAATCCATAGAGGATTGGCCTACCCCTACTAGTGTCACTGACATTAGATCCTTTTTGGTATTAGTAGGCTACTACTGAAAGTTTATTGAGAACTTCTCAGGGATAGCTTGTCCCATGACCACTTTGCAAAAGAAGGAAAACAAGCTGTTATGGATGACCAAGTGTGAGGAAAGTTTTGAAAAATCTTAAGCATATTTTGATGGCTGGACTTATACTACAAATTGTGGATTCCGATGGTGATTTCGTTGTTTGCATGGATGCAAGCATTGAAGGGCTCAAAGGAGTCCTCTTGAAGAACGATTACATGATTTGTTATGAATCATGGAAGTTAAAAGAACTCGAATATAACTGCCCCACCGATAATCTTGAGTTAGTAGCCATCATCCACTTCTTGAAGATGTGGAGGGACTACCTCATGGGAAAGAAATTCCTTCTAAAAACAGACAATATGAGTCTAAAGTATTTATTTGAGAAACCGGATCTGAATTCCAAGAAATCCATATGGTTGGATTTCCTTATTGAGTCCCATTTCAAGCTAAAGCATATAAAGGGAAAGGAGACCAAAATTGGTGATTCTTTGGGCCAAGGAGCTCATATGATATATGAGGTTACTTTAAGTCAAACCGATTTGAATTTACATGAGAGGATTAGAACGACCAAGAGGATTAGAAATCCTCAAGAAGGTCCAAGAGGACAGGTTGTTTCAACAAAAAAAAGGAATAGAAGTTATACGAAATAGGACTGCTATGCTCCAAAGAGAGATTTACGTTCCAGAAGGAGGGGACATCAGGTTCACCATCCTCATGGAATTTCATCAGACACCCTATTCAAGGAATCTAGGATATCAAAAGATAATATCCGAAGTAAAGAAACACTTCTTCTATCCTAAGTTAAAGTCCAACATAGCCTTGTTTATCGCCAAATGTCAAGAATGTTAGCTGGACAAAGCTGAGCACTAGCATTCTTTGGGTTTGCTATGACTATTACCCATTCTAGAATGGAAGTGAGAGGTCATTTGTATGGATTTTATCACGGGTCTACCGAAGAGTAAAATGAAAAATGATTCTATATTTTTAGTAGTTGACAAATTTTCAAAATCAACACACTTCATTCTAGTAAATTCAACCTAAAAGGAAGTACACATTCTTGACATCTTCTTAAAAGAGATATTTAGATTGCACTGGATACCTAAGGCAATCATCTCAGATCGATATACTAAGTTTATGAGAAACTTTTGGAGATCCTTATTACCTATATTAGAGACACATTTGAACATTTGTACTGCTTATCACCCACAGACTGACGACCAGACAGAACGGGTAAACCATATTGTAGAGGACATGTTTAGGATGTATGTCATGAACAACCCCACCTACATATTGTAGAGTTTTCATATAACAATGGATACTCGACTTCCGAAAAATGAGTCACTTCGAGGTACTCT
The DNA here is from genome assembly GCA_001517045.1 of Pseudotsuga menziesii. NCBI lineage: Eukaryota > Viridiplantae > Streptophyta > Pinopsida > Pinales > Pinaceae > Pseudotsuga > Pseudotsuga menziesii. The sequence continues at coordinate 423,301 of LPNX010738621.1, forward strand.
ATGGATGAAAGTGTAGAATGCCAGTTACTTGGGATAGCCTAGTGGATCGGCTCATGTTAGGTCCTAATTCACTAAAGGACTTAGAACAGTTGGTTACCAAGGTCCAACTGAAAATTAAAGGAGGACAAGACTGGCAGAAAATCTATGCAGATAATAAAATAAAAGATAAATATTATCATATAGGTTACCATGTTTACTTGAAAGTAAAAGAAAAGAGAACCCCATTGATCTTGGGAAGGTTTGGTAAGTTAGCACGGATATTTTTTGACCCTTTGAGATACTTCCAAGAGAGGTCCAGTGGCGTATGAACTAGCTTTATCTGCTCACATAAGAGTCCATAATATTTTCCATCAATATTTATTAAAGAAATATGTTTATGATACTAAACATGTGAATTATTGGTCCTTATTATAGGTGGAACTTGAAGGGGAGTTTGAACCTTAACCCCTTCATATACTGGACAAGATATAGGTGCAGCTCACTAAACGCACCATAGTCCAATCGAAAGTGCAATGGAAGTACTTCGAGGCTGATGAGGCTACTTGGGAGAATGAAGCCACCATGATAAAGGCTTACCCCTCCTTGTTTCATGATTTCATTTTGATTCCCTATAAGACCAGGGACGATGTTGTTCTAAATGGGGACGGATGTAATATCCTAAATTTTGACCTAACACTTATGGGCATAAGTGCCATTTCTTATGTTGTTACTTTGATTTTTTATTTGGTATATTGGGCATAAGGCCTTGCTGCAAATGAAGATAATGACTTATTTGATATATTGGGCGTAATCCCGTTGCATATGTTTATATATATGATTTCATGTGTTGAGCGTAGACCCTGAAGCACATAACTGATGAGATGTTTTGTGTTGAGTGAAGAGATATTGAGCACATGAGTATTTGATGTTTGTGTTGAGAGAGAAGGTCTGGAGCACATGCTTATTTATATTTTGTTGAGTGAGAAGCTCTGGAACACATGAGTGATGAAAATTTTTTGTTGAGCATGACGCTCTAAAGCACATGAAAAGATAAAAAATGGAAGTGTTGGGAATAAGCCCTATATCCTTCCAAGTCGATTTTGAGCATAAGCTTTGGAACGTCAGATCCCTGTCCATTGTATCCCTAGGTGTATCTTACAAATACATCCTAGAATTAGTGTTGAGCAAGGAGGTTTGGAATTGCACCAAGTTTGTAACTCCCTATTTTTAGCGTTGAGTATGGGCTCTGGATAAGAGCTAGGAGTTACTGCAAAATTAATATGTTCAGTGAAAATGACTCTGATAAAACATTGATCTCATCTTACTTATTTTTAAGTGATTAAATGAAATTTAGAATTTATTTACCTCATCAAATTATTGAAGAACTACCATTTTATACGAGGGAATCCAACATGCAAGGAGGTTTAGAGAGGCCTAACCTAGTTCACCTATCCTTTACCTAAAGGCCTTATTAAAGAAAGTGACTAAGCTAAAAGAAAAATGTCATATCATTAGGGATAATGCTATATGATACCTAAAGTTAAAGTGTTAACAAATGATATACATATAAATATATAATTTATACATGATATGCATAAAGGAGTAAGCATAGTAATAATACTAGTAACTATTAGTAATAATGAAATGATACACATGTTATTATTATTACTAATCATAAGTAAATATTAAATACCTACAAGAGTCAAAGTAGAAACTAGTCAAAAGATCCTAAGTTAAATTTAAATAAATATTAAAATTACTTAAATTAAATAAAAAGGGTTATTTCAAGAAATCAAACGATTCTTGATCTAACTGCCCATTTTCCTGAAAAGTATGTCTATAAAAACCCAAGCCAAAGAGAGGTTTGGGGATGATATTTGGATGATTCCATAATTCTACCTGATGATATTCAAGAGAGTTCTTGGAGAACATTTTTTCTAAGAGGAAAAAATGAAACTGATACAAAACTTAATATCCCAGATAGGGAATCCTTACCTTATAATATCTAAGCTACTTGCATATTGGAACCATCTCGAAGACATCTGAATTGAAACCATGAATGGTTTCGAGTCATGGTTGGGTGGAACATGGTAGTTCCCAAGTTATTTGGTTATCTGAATAGAGGTTAGATATGTCTATGAACTTATTAATGTTGGGTATTTGAGTGTTCATGATTTTCAGCCATTAAAATAGCTTCCACTTACATGTATGAGGTTCTTGTTTTTTCCTTGCAAGTTACACAGGTTTTCTTATTAAGTGAGTTTTAAATTTTGAATGAAGAATTAGTATTTGTCTGCTATATATAGGTTATTTTATCTATTCAACAATGATATTATAGTTAAGGAAAATATATCTTATTTATATTTCTAAACGCTATAATATCACCTTTAGTTTTATTAGTAGGAGGATTTGGTCTTTGTTGTTTTCTTCATTTCATTTCATAATTTACATGTTAATTTCAATCTTCTCTGACAGAGGTATTTCTTTTAACAGAGTCTAGATTTTTAAGTAAGTGAGATTTCCTGTTTATTATTTAAAGTTCAAAACATAAAAATAATATCACATATTTTTTACCTAAATCTTAATAACCCTAACTAAGGAACTCGAACAACCTAGAACTATTTAAAAAATAACTTTATATCTTTACTCTGTTGGAAGATTTCATATTTCTAGCGGGATTGGATAAATTATAATCAACAAAACTATTACCTATAGCCTTAGTATAAATTCTATGCATAAGATCATAACTCAAATATAGCTGCTAAAACTTTGAATTATATATATATATATATATATATAAACACAAGAGAAAATAGATTTAACCTATTTGTTATGAAGAGAAACTTATTATGGCTTGGGGTGTACCACAATAGACAAGTAGACACCATAAATCAATCTTTCCCTATATGCAAGAGAAACCAAACATATAGCACTAAGGGATACCGAATCGTACCTTGTTCCGGATGGTTGAAGTAGATCCCCATTGAGTTTTTACAATTCACGCTTTCTTTAGCAATATTCTCTCAGCAACAACAAACAAGACAACCATGCTATATAATGATTTGTTAGACCTACTCTAGCATATATATTCAACAATGTATAAGCAATTAAACATATCCATGGATTTAATATTCATTCAATTGCAATTTAATTGGACATGAAAAGATATTTCTATTAATAAAATCAGAGATTACAATAGTGATAGCCTCTATTGACGCATCTATGAACCGGAGAAACCGAGTCCTCCACCACCTCAATCCTCCATCTCTCGATAGCAATCTCACAAGAAAAGGAAAGCTTGGGAAGAACACAAAGTGCTCCAAAGGGACAAAGTGATGCAGAATCAAGTATATGCAAACTGTCGCAACAATGGACTATAGTTTACTTCCTCTTCAATTGCCGTCCTTTAATGTATCTAAGGGGTTCTTTATATAGCACTCCAAAAGGGTAATGGAGGGTTGAATTTGATCTTTCTAATGGAATTTGGAATGCCAAGAGTCAAGTGGTTCAGACTCATATGAAAAAAAATCCAAAACTATTTGGATTTATGCACACAACCCAATGTACGTGGGTTTGAGGTCGAAATTCACATGTACACACGAGTATTCACTAGTGGGAAATGAGAGATTAGTGACCAGGAGACCAAAATTTTTGGTCACCGTAGTCTCCTCAAAGGGAAAAATGACGAAAATTCATAATTCTAAGTGAGCTGATTAAAAATGACCAAGATAAATGACCACTTTTGGTCATGGGATAGAAACCAACTAAAAACAACCAAGACAAATAACCAAATTCGATCATGAGATATATAGAATACAAATGACTAGATAATAATTGGTCATTTATTTGGTAATTTTTAGTTGTGTCACTCTCGCACTAGAAAAGATTTCAAATTTGAAAATGAATTTGTACATTTTACAAAATTCTAACACTACAGATGGATTCAGAGACACCTTAAGTGGGGTCTCTGAATCTATCTGCATTGTTAGAATTTAGTCAATTAATAATGTACTGTCATAACTCAACATGAATTGACCAAATTAATATATATAAAATACACATCAGTTAATATTATTATCGTATATATAACAACGCAAAACACATTATATTGTTATATTATGATATATAAACATATACATCTATATATTATAATATAGCTATGCATTATTAAATATAAAATAAATAGCAAAACCATATAAAAAACAAATAAACACAAGAAAAACACAAAACAATGACACATAGGAATAACACCCACATAAAAAAACACCTTTCCATTTCGACAAACACCAAATATCATCTTTCTATTTCGACAATGACCTAATATCATGTGTCACAACTCAACAAATTTGAATCCCCTTATGCGTATTGAGCAAGAACACATGCTCTTTATTGAGTGCCTGGATAGAATAAAATAGATGCCATGAAATTCAAACTAGTACCATAGTGTTACAATTTACTATATTTTAATGTTGCAGATGGGTTCAAAGACCCCTTTCTAGGGGGTCTCTAAATCAATCTGTAATATTAAATTTTGGTAAACTATAAAAAAGTACTGTGATAAAAATTGCAATTTTCCATTAGTGAATTCCCGCTTAAAAAGAGATCATATATTTATTATATACTGTAGCTAATGTGTAGTATTAATAACGTCGGAGGCATTCTCTATGGAGACATTGTCTCAGAAGATTCTAATTCATCTTCCTAGCAAATAGAATCTCACCACGTGTTGATTCACTTTATGCTAACATACTGAAAAATAAGCGACAAATTTTTGGGGCACAGATTTTGGGGGTTTGGAAGGGACGAATTCAGACTTATCATTATCACTATTTTTTTGGTGTGCCACTGCTAGGTCATAAGGACTCTTAGTTTCCCTCTGTGCAATCTATGATGCCACGTGCTAGGTTCTTTTTTTTATTAGCAGACTTGGTGTTTCCATTTTTCCAAGCTGCCATCCAACTCTTACTAATGTTCTTGTGAGTCTAATGCTTGCCAAATTTTTGCGTTCATTCCTATGTGGCGCTTGGAAAAAATGGTTTTATAATTCTCTTTTCAAAACAAGTTAAAAATAAAGATGGGCGTGGAAAACGAAGAAGTTACGTGAAAATAATATAAACAAACAGAATAAAGCTTTATCATTTTCATAACGTTTATTTTACCGATAATGTTTTTTACATAATTCAAATTATTTTTATAAACTTTTTATTATTATATAAAATTAATGTTTTTTATAAAAAAAAAATATTTATAAAATTAATGAAATTAATTATCTTTGAAGTAAAATCTAATGAAGTAACTCTTTTATTATTTTTATTTTTAAAGATAAAATACATTTTTTCCCCTTGTTTTCATATAAATATTAAACTAATTATATATTAAAATATTTATTTGTTATAATTACTATTATAAAATCATTATTTTAATTTATAATAAGCATATTATATATTAATGATTTTGAATAAAAATGAATATATATATATATATATATATATATATATATATATATATANCTTTTAGTAAATACAAAGAATTTAAATCTGAATACATTAAGCTAAAATATTAGTTTAGTTGTGCATTTTAAAGGTTAAGAAAACTTTATGTTTTTAAAATGAAATGCATAAATGATTTTTAAAATATTATATAAAAACATCAAACTTATTATTTAAAAAATAACACTAAACTTATAACATATTACAAGTTTAATTTAGTATTTTATAAAAACACTAATAACTTAACAAACATTATAGTCATTTGTTTGGCATTTTGTAGATTGTGATAACAAGTTAATATATCTTATAATAAAGTTAATATATATAAGCATATTATAATTAAATATTATATTATATATAATATCTTTAATATTAAAGATTAAATAAAAATTAAAAACTAAAACAAAAACAACAAAGAAAACACAATGAAAAACTAAAAAATTAAGAGGCTTTGGAGCGAAGGTTTGGACATGAGAGGCCATGGAGATAGGGTTTGCAATGGAATGGCCCAGGCCTTCACATCTCAATTGTTTCAGATTTTTTTGATTAGGATCAAGGCATTGAAAACCATGATGTAGGCTCTGCAAATTTTGCGTTTAAGATGGTCTTGGGGTTTCATTTAAGATATTCAAAAATATTTCAGGTTTTGAATGGGACGTTTCAGTGGATCAAGTATTAAAATACTGGTACAAGAAAATGCCTTTAATTACTTTCTCCTATATCACAACTTCGATTCTCACCACTGTCACGTGCTCCCTCGCATATCTAATGTCAGTGTATTGTTTCTATGCATTTTTTTTGGGTCAATTAGGGTTTAGTGTTTTTTTTGTGTATATCTTTGCTACTGGCTCTAGAATAGGAATATAAGCCCATGGAGCGATGCTGGTGAATATGTTTCCATGACTGGATCAACTAAAACAATTGCTACTACTGCTTCTGGATCCAGTAGAGGCTACAGAACTCACATTGATGAGTTCCCAACTAGAACTGAAAGTGGTCTTGGCTTGGATGTTCCCTTCTATCTCTATGTGGGGTAAACTTCTAGGAAAATAAGTAAAACAATGATACAAAATGATGAAAATCACCAAGAAACATGAGAAGTGCCACCAATTTACCTTGAATTTGTTGATTTAGCTGACTGAACAAAATCATCAGTAGCTCACTGATTGAATTCAATGCTTCAACAATTCCAATGACCACTTTCTCCCTTTCTTTTCGGTGGATTGATGGATTATCCTTTCCTCTTGTAAAACATCATTTCTTCAGACAAAGAAATAAAGGAGGTGATTTCTACACTTTTGGGTGGGGCAGGGTGATCTATCGATTATGTTTTGGTGTAATGGTGCATTGGATTCCTTGAATGTGGACAACCCACATAGCTCATCAATTCTTGTGTTATTGTGTAATGGTGCATTTAATATAGACATAAGTAGAGATTCATATAAACCTGTGTAAAGGTTTTTGTAGTGGACACTCACATAGACCCATCTAAACTTGAGTCTGGTATGCACCTTCAAGGTTGGAAAGATCTGTCAAAGTCCATAAAAATGCTCAGTAGGTAACAAGTTAGAACAAATTCTCAAGATAAATCAACATTCCACTTATTAAATTTTGGAATTCCAGATAGGAGACTTCCAGGAGCCCGCTTCTGAACCTAGAGATGCATATGAGACCCAGATTTAGAGGGGTCTATGTGAGGGCCATTGCTGTGTGAGATATTATATTTTGGACATTTTTTGTGAGTTTGCGGGGATCATTCCCATGTATGTCGATGACCCGTTTAGGCTTTAGACACACCATCATATGTGATAAACAATACATGGGGAATCCTACCTTATGGTGCTTGTTTGATTTACTGTTATTTTATTGAATATCATATTGTTTTTATTATGCAAAATCCCTCTAACCAAGAAATGAACTTGTCCCTCCTATGGCCAACTCGTCATCTCAGACAAAATCACAAGTTTTCACATTCAAGCATCTCCAAGCATCAATGATCAATTTCATCTCAAAACAATGTTATTGGCAATGGATTTTTTAGTTCTATGTATAAAGAAGTCTTGCAGGATGGTAGTAAAGTTGCTATCAATCAACTTGACCAAGAAATCAAACAAGGAGAGTAAGAGTTTCATGTGGAGGTTTGTTTGTTTTTGTTTTCATTTTTTAACTCTCAATGAGCCTCTGAAACTTCCAACCTGTAGATGGTACAATGTTTATTTGAATACAGTGGTGATTGTGCATGTTTTTCCGACCATGGGAGTGAGGAAAATGGTTGTAGTTTTTTGAATTCTTTTATAAGTAGAATAATTTACATGCCATGGATTCTTTGTTTGAACCTATTGATGTTGTGAGCTGTCTCCATTCACCATAATTGGCTGCATTGATTGGGTATTGTGCAGACCATTATCACAGACTCTTAGTGTATGAGTTCATGCCTAATGGAAGCCTTCAGGAGCACCTTTACTATGATGGTGAGAAGCCACCTTTCCCAACTGTTTATTTTATGTTAGACTAAATGAAAAGGGTTTTTATTTTTTGAATTGGTGAAGCTTATAAAAAAACTTCATTTCACACTAATTAGCCACCCGCATTTTTGTCAAGAAGTTTTTTCTAGTCCCTCATGAAGTTTTGAATTTCACATCTTTTCGTAGGATTTTTTTTCTTATGAGAACCTAAGGTACTCTCCAAATCACCATCCAAAAAACAATCGAACAAAGAATCTGGAAGGGGTGAATGGTAAAATCTCCTATGCATGGCAGAGCAGGTCCACATGTTTATTAAAAGAAATACAAAAGTTTTTTAAACTATTCGATATCCTTGTATTTTAACTCTACTAGAAATGAAAATGGGTAACGCTCTTGTTTCGTTCATAGTTTCTCCTAGTGTCCTATGGGCAGTATAAAGAGCTAAAAATGGTATAGGTATTTAGGTTTCACATAGATTCCTACATTGGCAATGGGAAATTTCTCATTGATTTCTTGTTTTTTCTATTTGTCTCGGAACAAAGGTTAACCTGGGTTCGAAATCACCAATTTCAACTTGCAAGAATGTAGGTATTTGGTATTGTCACACAGCACAAGCTTTCCAAACATTTCCATGGATTTCAAACATCCAATTTTCCAAAAACTAAATGCCCTAATGATTTATTTGTGAGATAAATTCAAATATTGAGGAGTTTGGCACATTGCTATTTTCCTTACTGTACATTTTGAAGATCATATCAGTAATAAATAAATGCATTTATAATCTCATAGAGAAATGTATGCAATATCTAGATTTGGTTATGAAGTTTCATTTGAAACACACTTTCTTATTTTATGTTGACGAATAAGATTGTTAGAAAGAAAACATAATCCTATTTGTAATGCCTTCATTTGTTCAATGTGCAATTTTCTTTTGAAGGAACCTTTCTTGGGTAATGGTATGGATTAAGTGTAACAACAAAATTGTCTTAATTTACTTAGTAACTTCTCTTGCAGTGCTTTTTAATAAAGCAAATGTGTAATAGTGGATTATGTCGATAGGTTATCCTAGTAATCCTCCAAAGTTGGGATGGGAGACCAGAATGAGAATAGCTCTTGATGCGGCAAGAGGACTTGAATACATGCATGAGTGTATTGATCCTCTAGTGATTCATAGGGACTTCAAAAGAAAAATATTCTCCTAGATAGAAACTACCATGCCAAAGTCTCAGATTTTGGATTGGCCAAACTTGGTTAGGAGCCCATGTGTCCACTCAAGTATTGGGAACATAGGGATATGTTTCCCCCAATTAAGTGAAGTTTCATATTTCCTTACTTCCTGAATAAATCATATAAACAATTTTTGAACTCAGAATAATTATTGCAGGATCTCAATTCTCTTTATGAAATGGTCAAAAATTAAAATTACAAAGACGTGCTTTCTTTCATGCCCCTTCAAATTTTGTCCTTTATGCACTTATTGCATGTGGATTTAGATGTAAAATTCAACAAATAATTTTTGGTTGGTATTGGTCCCAATGAAATGGAGTTTGGGATGCAAACAACCCCTCTAGGTCTTTGAAGTTATCATTAGAGGAAATTTCAATTTCAAATGGGCCTTCCAAAAAATAATACAAATTCCATGTCATTATGTATTAGCCAATCAAAATGATTTAAAATTCAATGAGGGAGCACCTCTTAAAAAAAAATTAATATAAATTTGGGGATATGTATCATAAAAAAAACTACTTTTTTTGTTCGTAGTTTTGACATATCTCCTTGTGTTTTTACTCAAATTTCGATTTGGATAGCTTGTTGGATGTGGAATTAAATTCCACATCCAATGAGTATCCACTTAGCATACTTTTGATGGGCTCCTCTACCCCAAAAACAATAAATACCTAAGAAGAGTCATGATGACATCGTCATCATGTTTTTTCAGGTATTTCTTGTTATTGGGGTAGCGAGGCCATCAAAAGTATGCCGAGTGGGTACTCGTTAGATGGAAAATTTATTTCCACATCCAATGATCTCTCCTAATCGAAATTTGAGTAAAAACACAATGAGATATGTCAAAAATACGAACAAAAAAGGTAGCTTTTTCTTTTCTACCTCCAAAATTAATAAATTTTATTTTATTATTTTAACTATTATTTTATTAATTTTCCTTAGGAGGCCCATTTTGACTTGAAATTTCCTCTAATGTAGTTCTTAAGTAGTACAAAGAGAAACTGATAGTTTTCCATTTACTGTCTAGAATGCTTGATTTGCTGATGTCATTTGCATGTAGGATAAACCATTAGAAACTGTTTATGTACAATTACTAGAACTATTTCGAGAGTCTACATCATAAAATATACAGTGAAATCATGTTTTTTACTATTTAGATTGCTTTATTTGCTTGTGTAATTCAATTGCTTGTGCGGGATGCAGGCATGCATTGATAGGGCACTTGACTAGTAAATCAGATGTGTACAACTATGGAGTTGCACTAATGGAACTCTTAACTGGAAGAGTTCCAGTAGACATGAAAAGGATACTTGGCCAAGGTGTCCTTGTATCTTGGGTATTGTTGCTTCTACATTTCTAGATTGTATGAAAAATTGTTTTTTCTGTGTTTGAAAGCAAAATTTGGAGCATTTCATTATTACCATTTTGTTTGTATTTCAGCCCTTACCCGAGCTTACAGATAGAGAAAACTTGGTTCAAATTATCAACAACCAGAATAGAACAAGTGCATGGAAACTTCTATGTATAGTAGCTAGAAAGTGAGTTTGAAGACCTGAAACATGGACAATCAAGGAATTGTCTTATATTTTTACATTCCAATGAGATTGCTTTTAAAACTAAATCCTAGAATATGGAAGATACAGAGCATGAGAGAAAGTGGTAACCAAATCTTAGAATATTAGAAATTTTTCTTCTTCTTTGTATTTTATTAAGAATCTAGTGTGACTTGGCTATGATATGTTTCCAAGAACTGTGAAGTAAAATCCATTGTAGCATTTGGAGCTTTTGTTGAAATAGTAGCTAGACGTGAGGTATATCCTTTTTACCAACATGTCTCATTTGAAATATCTTTTACTGGGATCTTCTTTTATATTAGGTAATCTGTCAAAAGAACCATCAATAACATGGACACAGATCATTGACAGATTTCTCTCTCTCTTCAATTTTTTGAATACAAAACCAGTTCCATGCCATGCTTTCAGTGTAGCATGGAATTTGTTTTGTATTCAAAAAATTTGAAATGACTTTCACTCTTTAATAAAAGAAGAAATTATAAATATCCATAATTAAAATGTTTGTTATTGGGGATTCTGAATTCACATGGCATAAATATATAAAACTTGTCAAGTCTAAGAATAACATTGTGATATTGTGTGTAGTCACCAAAAGATGAAGACCTCGAGAACTGCACACATGTAACTCAATGGAAAATGAAAAATGTTATTTTTTTGCCAAAATAATATAAATTTTATAATATAAAGAATGCTAGAAAAAAATCATACATCTGATCTCATTCGTCGTGTAAAGTAGGGTAACTAGGAGGAAGAATTTTGTGGTTACTTTCTTATTATTTTTGTAAGACTAAGCACTGTCAAACATATAAGAAGGAACAAGGGAGAGTTGAGACATATATAGTAGGTATTTTAGAATTTTGGCACATGAAGAATGCAAAACTGAATTGCATGTTACATTACCTATAAATATGTTCTCATGAATTGTTATCTATTTTAAAAAGATTAATGATAGATCTGTGTAAAAAATAAATTTTGTAAATATTGAAATGAAGTGTAAATTGATATGAACCATGGGGTAAGTATGAGAATAATGATGAGTTCATTAAGAGAGTGAAATAATGAGTTCATGAGTGAAAAAAACTAAAGTTGAGAAACTATCCATCCTGGACCACTCCAAGGTGCAGTATTCTCCTTTCAGGAAAGACTTTTACCAGGAAGTAAGAGAAAACTCTTTCATGACGCCGAAGGAATTTGTGCTTTAGAGAAAGAAGCTTGAGTTGAATATTCATGGAAAATATGTGCCGAAACCTATTAAGACATGGAACTAGACTAGATTGAAGTGTACTGTACTTGGAGTAAAAAAAAATTAGGCTTTGAGAAGCCTATGACTATTCAAGCCCAGGCCCTTCCTATTATCATGAGTGGAAGAGATTGTATCGGTGTAGCGAAAATAGGTTTATATAATACTCTTGCATTTGTTTTGCCTATGCTAAGGCATATCAAAGATCAGCCACCTCTTGATATAGTTGATGGAATGAATGGTCTAATTATGGATCACACAATAGATTGTGTTCAATAGATTCACTCTGATATCAAGAAAATTGCAAAGGTATTAGGATTGAATTGTGTGCCTGTCTATGGAGGTTTTGGAGTAGCACAAAAAATTAGTGATTTGAAGAGAGGTACAGAAATCGTGGTATGCACACCTGATAGAATGATTGATATATTGTGTACAAGTGCTGGTAAGATAAAAAATATTCATAGAGTCACCTACCTTGTCATGGATGAAGATTATAGGATGATTGATATGGGTTTTGAGCCTCAAATTACTAGAATAGTTCAAAATACTAGACCTGGCAGACAGGGTGTGCTCTTTTCTGACACATTTCCTAGGCAAGTAAATATTCTTTCTCGCAAAGTATTGAATAGGCCAGTGGAAATTCAAGTTGGTGGATGTAGTGCTGTTAATAAGGATATAACACAGGCCATAGAGGTTTTCCCTAAAGGCGAGAGGTTCTTGATAATTTTTGAGGTCCGTGGTGAATGGTATGGAAAAGGAAAAATATTAGTATTTCTACATTCACAGGATAAGTGTGATAGTCTGTTTTAGAATTTTCTCAAACATGGCTATCCACGTCTTTCTCTTCATGGTGGTAAGGATCAGACAGATTGGGAGTCTACAATATCTGACTTTAAAAGAAACATCTATAATTTTCTAATTGCTACTAGTGTTGCAGCAACGAGTTTATATGTGAAAGAGCTTGAGCGTGTAATAAATTTTGACGCACCAAACCGCTATGAATACTATGTACATAGGGTGGGGCACAATGGAAGAGAAGGTTGCAAGGGTGTTTCTATCTCTTTCATCTTCGAGGAGGAAAGATATGCTCTTGACCTTGTAAAGGAATTGGAATTATCTGAACAACCTATACCCAAGGATTTGAAAAAACTTGATAATGGGTTTATAGCTAAAATGAGTGAAGGTACTAAGCATGCTCATGGCACTGGTGTAGTTAGTAGCTTGAAGTTGAATGAAAAGGAAGAGGATTCTATGAAAGATGCAAATAAAGATTAATAAAGAAAGTATGGATTTGAAGAATATGACGAGCATGACTTAGAAGATGAAAATTAAGTTTACGAAAAGAAGGAGGTGATATTTCATAAGCTACAACTATTGTAGAAGTTGTTTCTATGGCTGCAGAAACTGAAGCTAGCATGATTTCAATGCCATTATCGGTGGCCAACTCTGGAGCACTCTCAACTGCACTCTCAACTGGGACTCTCCTTAGAGAAACTTGGGAAATAGGGGGACAGAATGGTGTGCACATTCCAGGGACAATGGGGACACTGGAAATACTTGGGTCTGTTCTTCTGGGAGCCTATTATGTTTCAAGTGATGCCGCTGCAAGAGTGGTAGCTCTAGCCACTGCTATGAATCTACAACATAATCTAGCAAAGATACATAAAGATGTTATGCCATAACAATATAAGGCTGAGTTGGAAATCAATGACTTCCCTCAAAATATGAGGTGGAAGATTACTCACAAGGAGATCTTGGGACCTATTTCAGAATGGAAAGGAGCTGCAATTACCACAAGGGATTAGTTTTATCCTTTTGGGAGAATTCGAGGACCAGGGGAATGCAAGATTTATTTTTTTATTGAAGGACGAACTGAATCATCAATTAAGAAGGTCAAAGCTGAGGTGAAATGACTCTTGGAAGATTATACATCATAGTCTCTTTCTTTACTAGGTTAAGTTCAACCTCGGAGGTATTATGTTCTATAATTTTTTTCAAGGGAATGTTCTTTTGACCAAATCCATTGTTGTTATCATTGGTTGGATAAGATGATTTTTTGTATCAGTTGATATTGTCATTGTTGACTATAAACTTAAATTTCATTAAATAAAAAGTTCACACACAAGGTTGTTGGCTAGATTTTTAATGGTATACTCTAAATTCAGCTATATTTCCAATTCCATCATAGTTATCGCTTTTGTTTGTCATTAAAATAAATGTTAGCATTGTACCCTTTTGTTTGCTAGGAAAAAAATGTACTAATAGAAATATCATATTGAGGTCATGAGTTTATGTAGATTTCTAGTTGGAGGGACTATGAACTCATTTCTAATTTTTGAGACTACAAACCACAGCCAGGAACCAATCTAGCCATAATTTTATTGTTGGAGATTGAAAGACTGATTTCCTATTCTGGAAATATTTAGACTAGGTCTAAGAGAGTTGTTTCCCNAGACTACAACCCACAGCCAGGAACCAATCTAGCCATAATTTTATTGTTGGAGATTGAAAGACTGATTTCCTATTCTGGAAATATTTAGACTAGGTCTAAGAGAGTTGTTTCCCTTTGCTTACTACTTGGAAAAACCTATTGTACTTTAAAGACAAGGTCACCATTCATTTAGACTCCTGGCTTGCACTCTTTGGAGTTTTATTTCAAGCCATACACAAGGCTTGTGATCAAGCAATATCCATTGCCAAGAAGGGAATCCAAAGAGATCTGATTGATCATTGAATTTAACCACACCTAATCCATTAAATTGAAGCAATGTAGTTAATAACAACATAGAGGCATTCAATGCTGGACTTTTATGTAGATCTACAGTTATCTATGACTCCATTATATGCAAGTTTTGCTTGGAAAGTAGTTTAGAAATGCATTAATGTATTCTGCAATTTAGTTATTTTGAATGTTTCTTCAAATAAATTACATTATAAAATTCAAATAATAGAGAATAATGGTCAGAATATTAAACAATTGACAAGTTTATTCAGTAGGATCTGGGGTTTTGGTCTTTAAACTTATCCAACCAAATTTACAGAATATATGGAATCCAAAGTTTTATTGAAATTTTCGTTGGTGGTAGATGCATAAAAGTTGCAGAAATGGTTTCTGGTGACATAAGGCATTGTAAGAATTTTTTCTACAATGATTATGAAGGGAATAATTCCCTATTATCATCATCTTCAAATGAGAAGTTTGGGAATGTCTTTATGGTTATAACTTATGAGTATGGATTACAAGTGGAAAGAGAGGCCATGCAAAGCACTTTATTCCTTAATGGGTTGTCTAGCTCATTTATTGGATATTATCTTTAATGAAACATATGGGCATGGTGAGATTCAACTTCTACACTAATGATAATGATATAGTTTTATTGACCATTGGTAACAGGAGATTTGGTGTTTTTCCCACGTGGTCGAATTTAAATTCACATTATTTAAATTATCATTTCCTTTTTTTCCATGTTGTGTGACCCATAGGCTCTATTGATTTTATTTAATTATAATCTATGTATTATTCAAGTAACCAATAGGGTGATCATGTGTCCATATGCACTAGCATAGAACTGTCTAAGTCTGGGTCTGATATGCATATTGAAGTTTCATATCTCAAGTTTGATTTTTGATACCTAGGCCATCTTTGTACACTCTGGACTTGAGATATGCATCCTTGAGCACATATCTGACCTGTATTTAGATGGGTCTATGCTACTCTACTTTCCATATTCAATGCAATGCATCATTACACAACCCTGCACATGAGAGTTCAATGGATCAACTCCATCCCCACTTGGGCTATACGTATTATGTACCTTGCTTCTCTTGGTGCAACTAGGTTCCATATTCAAAGCATCATATATATTCAATACACCTTTACATGGTCCTACACACTGTTGATGGATCATCCCTACCTCCTACCACCTATATGGGTTGTATATTGCACCTTGCATCTCTCTCTGTGCTTTCCCACACACTGGAATTTATAGGGTGTGGTTTTGTTTTGATTTTGGGTGGTTTATGAATTACATAAATGATGGTTATCTTTATGGGTAACCACTACACCTTATATTCTTACCCATAAGTTTAGGACTTGTGATGATTTGGCACGGTTCATATGAAGCATTTTTCATAATCTCCTATTGAATTTGTATTTAATTATAAGCTGAGAAAACTCTAGGCACCAATGTTCTCACTGTAGCTTAGGAGGTCCGAAATTTGAATGGGGGGATGGGCTTATGAATTTTCCATCATTATGGTATAGACGCTCATGAGTTTCCCATCATTATGGTTTAGCTTCTTACAATTTCACACACAATGGTCATGTTGACTAGGGGCAATTTCCAAATCACCATCCTCAAAAGGATCCACAAAGCTACTCAAAGTACCCATACAAGCGTTGGTGTAGTTCAAATCATAGTTTTTATCTCTGTGTTCGGATTCATAATCAGATGAGATGTGATTTCGAAAATAAAGTGTTGAAAAATTCCAATTCAAAAATAAATCGAGAGTATGCATTTCATTAATAAATAACAAGAAAAAAATAACAATGATATTTAAAATTTCTTGGAGAACAGATCTGGAAGTCATCCTTACGAGGAGAGACTTCATAATGTGCCTTATTTACCGAATATGTTGAGGTTTCCATGTTATAAATCCAAGTGCATTTATTTTTGTTTTTCAATATATGGTTACATAACTAATTGAATTTGATAGGGAATTATGCCAAATCGATTTCTTGATTGAATTTCCATACACATAGGTCCTATTCGATTGATTTGTGTGTTTTTTGTCATAACCTTTTTTGGTTATTCATTTCTTGTTTTGTGTGTTTTTTTTGGCATTATTTGGTTTGTGTGTTTTTCATCATAACAGTTCATTGTTTTTCTACTTTACAAGTTATATTTTTTTATTGGATTTTGTAGGAGTGAACTTAACTAAGTAGACCATTGAGTGTGAAGAGCCTATTGCTGAGGCTTTTCCATTGAGTATGAAGAGCTTGCTGATGAGGATTTCAAGCTGCTAAGTATGGGTTAGTTGAAGTTGATGTGGGATCTAAGTATGGCTTATAATCCAAGTACAAGTTGGATGGTTTAGCCATTGTAATATTTTGAAAAGTCATCATTGTACTAGATGATTTTCATGTAAAGCTATTTGGAGATAGTTTTGGAGAAAAATGATATTTATTCTAATACTTGAGATTTCATCTAATATAATTTGTGCAGTTTAAAACTTATATGGTTGTAATTTATATTATTTATAAGTGTTGTAATTAACTAATTCATGTGACATTGCATAATTCACATGTGTATTAGAGGATGGTAAACCAGCATAGATCCATTTTAAACCTGGATCTAGAGAGCACTAAGAGGGATCCAATTTATTTAGGTGTAAGTTATTTATATCTTAAATTTTTAAATGTTCATAAAAAAATTACACCTCAAACATTTTGATCCCTTTAGTGTTTGGTAAATCCGGGTTTAACATGGATCTTTTAATTACTTCTCATTTAGTTTTATTATTTGATAGATTAGGCGACATGTTTTTTTCTATATTATTTTTTTTTGTTTTAACAAACTTGTTGGTGTAGTGTTAGGTTAAACACACATTGATCTCATCAATGTTATTTGGATGACACTCCTTTATTTTAATTAATAATCCATAATCAAATATATCAAAAATTTTCTCTAAAGCCACACCAAAATATATCTAAATTTTATTATAAAAATATTTTATTATTATTATGCTAAATTATAAAGAAAGTTAGTTAGTTTAAATTATTTTATAAGTAATAAAAAATGAAATAAAATAAAAAGGCTAGAATCTTGGAAGAAGGTTGAATATATTTAAAAAATGAGTTTCAGCATTTCCAGTAATTAATAACTTAATCCACAATATATATATATA
>LPNX010738621.1:441997-483995 GCA_001517045.1 Pseudotsuga menziesii
ATGACTAAAAATGACTAAATTAGTCACCAATAAATGAGATTAATGACCAAAATTTGCATTTAAAATCACCAAAAATTGGGAGATACGTGACCGAAAAATGACATATAAATCACTAAAAAAACAACCAAAATTCACATATCAATGACCAAAAGCAGTTTTGGTGGCTAATTTATGGTATTTTATTATGTGACCAAATTTGGTCATATTCTAGTTTGTCATGTCGTCATTAATTTGGTCATAATCATGGTCATATATTTGGTCATTGATTCAAATATATGACCAAATTAATGACCAAAATAAAAATAACCAACTTTGGTCATGTAATAAAAGACCATAAATTAGCCACCAGCGATCGCCAAAGAAAAAGTGGTCATTGATATGTGGATTTTGGTCATTTTTTTTTGTCACTAATCTTTCATTTTCCACTAGTGATTGGTTTAAAAGTCACATACAGTAATAAACAAGGGTTTTTACAGGATAAAATTGAAACATCAAAGGATAACATAAGTCCATGGGGTTCATAGAGTCTGCAAAGGGATAGGGAAGGCCATAAATATGTGATCAACCATGTGTGGTAAAATCAGCTATAACAGATGTTCTCTAATGTGTGAGGTGAGAGGGGTAAAATGATGGCCAAAATACATTATAAAATCCATCCCATAAGTGGAGTAATGAAGACACAGGTGGAAGAACCATCCATCCATCAATACAATACAATGATAAATATTTGCGTGTGACTGTAAATACATGGAGCAGTCCCAGATACATAAAAGTACAATGGCTATGAATAAGAATGATATACAAATTGGGACATGTATAATATACAATAGACCAGAATCTCCATAGTGGCTGAAGATATACAATGGATCAATATCTTCATAGTGGCTGAAGATATACAATGGATCAAGATCTCCATAGTAGCTGAAGATATCTAATATACACTGGAATCAAATCACGAGAGATGATATTTCACGAACACTTGCATGATAAAGGAGGTAGCATATATGGAATTCCACCAAGATGGAAGGTCTTCTACATGAGACATTATGAGTAAATGTCCTACTATGTGAATAAATGTGTCGAGGTCATACATATTAGTCCATTGTCTGATTATTGGTCATTGATGTATACCGTTAATAGACATGAGATAATCCACCGATAATGAAAATGGGAATCAAGGTATATAGTGTCATCTAACAAGTGTGAATATATGTGTTGAGGTTGAACACTTGGAAGAATCCATTGATCAGGGGACATTGATCTATTCTAAAAAATTTCGATGGTGAGAGAACCTACCACTGATCACTATAAGTCTCAAGGAACTTAAAGGACTCTAGACTCCTATTCCAGAATAAATGATCTGATGTCGATGGAATGGAATTTGCTAGGAGGGCATTAAGGCATCTGCCATCAACCAACATGACGTACTCAGCAATGATGTATAACGTGGATGAACATGAACAAGATGTGCACGAACCAGTAACAGTATCAAGAATGATCAACATGCAAAGTCAAGATGACTAAGGAATGGTTGACTCAAGCTTCAAATTCCTTCGAACAAGAGCATAAAGGAAAATGGTGACTAAAGGTAGGAAACATGGAATTGATATGTAAATTGTGACATCTATGTGACACAAGAGGTATCATCAGAGGATCCATAGGGATTGGAAGCTTAACCAGTTGGTGAATATAAACTCAAAGTAACGAGTACATCTCCTAAAGTCAAACTAATAACCCAACCAAAAGATGTGATATATAGTGATCTGTTCGAAGGCGACACGACTCAACTGCTGCCAAAGATAACATATTTTCCTATTCAAAATTTTGGTTTTTTTATTTTTTTTGGAATTTTTCAGATATTTTGAAAAGCTTGAAAAAGAATAATAGTGCTTTATTATACAAATCTAGGAGGAGATGAGTGTCATGGGACAAGAAAACTAGTTCCAAGTAGTGGAACATGCCAATGCTCAATGCAAGGATATATGTGCGGGATAATGACACTCAGGGGAAGGTATCCTCCTAATAAAATGGATGATCAAGCTGCAAAATATAAGTAAAAATGATCTTCTTGGCTAGACATGAGACAGGCTCTGGCTATATGGTTGATAACTCAAAGTCAGGGAGTTTGCATAAAGCTCAAGAAGGAAAGAAAAAATCATGAAAATGCAATTACAACTTGATATATACTAGGGATTTCAAAGTGAAATGGCCAGCATAACTTTCAAGAGGAGTATGAAGCTCTTGCTCAAGAACATGGCGGGACTAAAAAGGGACTCCCACACCCTAAAGGAGAAGTGTTAGCATGGGCACCAAATGCAATAAGGGATATAACTAGGGTACCCATGTATGTAAAAGCTCTACCATTCACATAACCCCACTTCTAAAAGTGACAAGAAGGTTCCATGACATCATGGAATGGGTTCGTACCTACTAGGTTAAGACGAAATGGTCATAAGGTCATGCAGAATGCAAGAGAATGTGAAATCATAACCTATATGGTAGTTTAGACATGATACGTGTAATAGACACAAATAAGTCGAATTCTCAGTCAAAAAACACTCAAAATAGACTACTACAACATCATATTAGTCCAAACGGTAAAAAATGGTCAGAAACCGTAAAAACTATAGGAAGTGGGTAAAAATTTCGAAAAAATTCCTATAAAATAGTAAAAAATAAAAAATTTCAGACCATTTTGAAAATTCACCCACCATAGTGTATTTGTATCCATAATTTCAAGAGCTGATTCCATGAGCATCGTCCGGCGAAATCACTCCGCATTTGGTCTAGGTAATTACCCAAGCCCTTCTCTTTCACTTTCATGAATTTTTTTTTAATTTTAGTGGTCGAATTTTTTATTTAGGCCACCCCAAAATGTGTGTTTGATCCCACAAAAAAATTGGTTCTTTTTTTACGTATAGGTCAGAGTATACGCAGAAAATACCATGATACCCGCATACATATGTGGTTGTTCTGAAAACAGTCATGTACAGGGCCGCAAACGTGATTTTCAAAGGTAAATACTGATGAAACTCAAAAAAATGTTTGCAGAATGGTGCTAGAATGGAGAGAGAGGGAACATGGTGATGTTGAATAGGTAGTGAAAGGAGATCTAATGGCTCAACAAACCTTGAGGTCTTGTAGGTTATACAAATGTTTTCTCCTTGGAAGCTTGAGGGCTACACCAAGGATACTCCAACTACTAGTAGATTACTAGAATCAAGACTCTAAATATTTTGAATTGGATGGGATGTCACTCAGCATTGAGGATGAGGACATATATTTCATTACAGGTTTGTCTTGACGAGGCAAGGTGGTGAAACTATGATCCCATGGGCCAAGAGGTGGGATGACTATAGATGATTACATAGTTGTGTATTTCCTTCTTGATACATAGAAGTTTGGGAGGAAAATCCCGACAAACACCATTCAGAATCTAGGACTGAAAGCCATACTATTGGCCATGGATAGAATCACAGGGCTATCTTCACTCCATTAGGCTTCAAGGCCAATGATGTTCTATGTAGAAGAGTGCACATGTCCTATGATATATGACTAGAGTACCTCTCTCCTAAGTAACATGAAGCAACAACTAATTTACTACATGATGGGAAGGGTACGAAACTTTGGGTCCAAAAGCATCATGAGTGCATCCTTTTTTGACAAGGTATCGGGGCTAAGCCCTAGAGTTGACATTGCTCCTCATGGAGTCATGGATCTAGCTTAGCTACGCTAGGCCCATCTAATGTGGAGACTGGGAAGGGGAAGGGTGGATAACCCCTATCTAGTACACATCTTCCTATGGTGGCAGAGATAGATCATCACCATAGATGACTACCCCTATGCAGAGATAGACTTCCACAGAGATCCATACATGCCCCTACCACCAAGATCAACATATGGAGACATCGGTAATGAATCCCAACTCAAATTTTTTTTAAGTTATTAAATTTTTTTGTGTTTTTTATATACATTGAATCAAAAAACTTGTTCCTAGTGTGATGACACACAATGAAACTCTATCATGTACATGCAGATGTGGGACCATGATGGCCATAAGGCTTTCCTCATCATAGACAAACAGGAAGACACGATGACATTATGGGTGTGGATCCGGAGTAGATGCTCAAAAGCATTCAAACAAACTTCCTTCGCTTGACACTTAATGTTCCCATGGTGCAAGTCGAGGACTTTCCTGAGGCTATGCAATGCCAGGTGGTTGGTGTACCATGGGCATGGGATCAATTATTTCGCCGGCTAGCTAGAGCTGTGGTGTGCTACCATGATCATCACCCTCCTCCACCTCAGGATTAGAGACCTAGGTGTATATTTTGTATGATGATATAGTATATTTTGGTGGCTTGGAAGTCTCAATTTTCTATATGACACTTATGTATTATGATGTCACCTTTTTGGAATTAATGAAAAAATATTTATGATGATCAATTATTATTATATTTCCATGTGTAAAATGTGTTTGTGAAATGCTTATGGTCTCTGAAACAAATGCCAATCTAGTACATAGTTAGCATATGAACCAACAACTTGATTAAAACTTCTTGAAATGTGAATATATGTTTTGTTCTCAAATTATCGTTCTAGCAATCTTACACGCAATAATCTTCATAATAATGTCGGATCCCTTACATGATACAAGATGTTTAAGTTATGAGACCACTAACTACAAATCAAGACATACCTCAATGGAAACAACACCATGTGAAATGACATCCCACAATAACTCAATCACAACACTATATTCAACAACATTATTTGATGAAGGCCATAATCATATGCCTCCTGAAGAAAACACTTGACCCATATGAGTATAGATCACCCAAGCAGCCAAAGCTGAGTTTTGACTGTGGAGGCTAGCATCATCAATGAATCCTATGTAAATGGAAGACTCCATCGACATATTCCATAACAAATAAAAGCTAATCAACAAACCTGATCACCATAAGAAGACCTATCTATGCAATGCAAAAATTTACAATAATATACAAGTGTCAGCAATGGCTGAAAATCATGTATAGTATTTTTTAAGATAGAGCCCATTTCTAGGCTCCACCAAGGCCATCCCTTCATAATCCACCAACCCATAGGCACCTTTCTCTAAGACATGCTTAACCACAGAAGGACCATGCCGCATCGGGTTAAAATTTTCTGACCCAAAGGGTTCCTTAGCTTGATCCCACAAAAGGATCAAGTCACCTTCACTAAACCTGCTAGGACGAACAGACTTATTGTACTGGACCTTAATGCTACTCTTTTTAACTTCAAGAGCTAGTAAAGCATCTCGACACTGCTCATCAACCTGTTCCAAGTGGACATTAGAAGAAATTTAAATGTAAAATGGGCCTTCAAAAACTAATAAAAATTCCATGTTATCATGTATTAGCCAATCAAAATGCTTTAAAAAATTCAAAAAGAGAGCAACTATTAAACAAATTTTCAATATAAATTTGGGGATAGGTATCATAAAAAAAAAACTACTTTTTTTATTCGTATTTTCAACATATCTCCTTGTGTTTTTACTCAAATTTTGTTTGGGAGATCTCGTTGGACACAAAATTAAATTCCACATCCAACGAGTACCCACTCGGCATACTTTTAATGGGCCCCTCTACCACCAAAAAAAGAAATACCTGAAAAAGGTGATGATGATGTCATCATCACATTTTTTCAGGTATTTCTTGTTTTTGGGATACAGGGGCCCATCAAAAGTATGCCGAGTGGGTACTCGTTGGATGTTGAATTTGATTCTGCATCCAATGAGCTCTATCGAGTGAAATTTGAGTAAAAACATAGGGAGATATGTCGAAAATACGAACAAAAATGTAGTTTTTTCCTTACTTCCTCCAAAATTAATAAATTTATTTAATTATTTTTAATATTATTTTATTAATTTTCCTTAGGAGGCCCATTTTGAGTTGAAATTTCCTCTAATGCCAAATGTTCTTCCGATGCAGAAGTCTCTGGTAAAATCTCCATAGCTAGCTTCAACGAAGGGATTTTGCATTCAACCGGTAATTCTGACTCCATCCCATGCACAAGATGATAGGGATAAAAACTGGTGGTAGTCTTAACCACTTTTCTATAGGCCCACAAAGCAAGATACAACATGATATGCCAATTATTCTTGCTATTTACAATGGTTCGTTGGTGAATGGACTTAAGTGATTTATTCACTGCTTTAACCTGTCCATTCGCTTGAGTATAATAAGAAGAGGATTTCTCTTTCTTATACCCTAACTTTGAATACAACTCTTTCATCATTTTGTTCTGACAGTGCCTACCATTGTCAGTGACAAGATCCCCCGAAATTCCAAACCGGGTGATAATCTAGTTAAATACGAAATGAGTGGTTGTTTCACCGTCAGATTTGATAGTGGGAATAGTATCTTCCTATTTAGTGAAATAATCCATAGCCACAATAATATGATGGTTCCCCCTAGCCAACGTTGGGTTACAATCCATAATATCGACCCCCCACTTGGTGAAGGGACTGGCAATGATAATAGGATGCAAAAGGGAAGGGAAAGAATGAATCATCCATGCAAACACCTAGAAAGGGTGGCACCTCTTGACCGCATTAACACAATTTTTGAATATAGACAGCCAAAAGTAACCCAATCCCAAATTTACTTGAGCTGTAGAAATCCCAGATAAATGACCACCACATGCCCCTCCATGGAAATCATTAAGCATGACCTCAGCCTCCTCATGAGTTAAGAAACGACGTAAAATGGAATCAAACCCACCACAGTACAAAGTATCATCCACTATGAGGTAGTTATTCACTATGTGACGTAGTCGTTGATGCTCATCTCGCGAGAGGTGTGTAGGAACCTTCAATGTTTGAAAATAAAAAATAATATCCCTATACCAATGGTCCATGGTTGAGATGAGAAAGATATGCTCATAAACAAGATAATCCTCATGAACCTCCTCTTCATCCAAATTAGGAAAATCCAATATAAGCTCAGCAAAAACTAATGATTTCTTCAACTTTGCCGAAACAAATTCGATATCAAACTCTTGAAATATGACAATACATTTATTATAATTTCCCCCAATCATCCTTCTTGTGAGGATGAATTGAAATGGATTGATGTGAGCTACAAACAAAGTTTTACGAAGGAGGATGTAATGCCTCAAACGCTGAACCACATGGACGGTGGCTAAGGTTAGCTTCTCAACATGGGTATAATGAAGTTCCGTGTCAATAAGGTTTCATCTAAGATAGCATATGACATGCTCATGGAGCTGCTCATCCTCTTGAACCAATAACATACCAATCGTCTCTTGAGAGGCGGCCACATAAATCAAGAAATCATGTCTATAGTATGGTGGACTAAGGATGGGGGCCAATTCCAAGGATTTCTTAAGAGCATCGAAAGAATCCTGGGCTCACTCATCCCAGTAAAAAGGGGTGTCTTTCTTTAACAAACACATGAAGCCTTAAATAGTCAAATTGGAAAAATTGACAACGAAGCTTCGCAAGAAGTTGTCCATACTTTGTAAACATTGAAGATGTCGAATGTTATGTGAGGGAGGAAATTGAAGTATTTCCTCAACCTTTAAGGGGTTGAATGTAATTCCCTCCTTCGACATGATGAACCCTAGTAAACAACCAACCTTCACACAAAAGATGCACTTGTGAGGATTTAATTAAATTTGGTAATGATGATATCTTTTGAAAACCAATCTCAAATGATAAGGATGACGCACTCTCAAATGAGAGTGAGCAACAAGATCATCCAAATATAATTCAATAATATTTTTAAGATCGTGGAAGGAAAAGGTCATGGCCCGTTGAAACGTAGCTCCGGCGTTTTTAAGGCCAAAGGGCATCTTCCGATATGCAAAAGTTTCCCAAGGACAAATAAATGTAGTCTTATGTTGGTCCTTGGGTTTAATATCTATCTGATTATATCCAGAAAATCACTCCATGAAAGAAAAATCTTCACTTCCCGCACACTCATCCAAAAGTTGATCAATAAATACTGTATAGAAATTACCTTTAATACATGCTCAATTTAAATCACGGAAATGAGTGCATATATGGATCACTCCCTACTTCTTATCCACTAGAAAAAGATTTGAAACACACTCTGTCAAGGGAACGGGATAGATAGAATCATTTTTGAGCAATTTCTCTATCTCTGCCTTAATGGCAGGTGCTTTCCTAGGATTCATGGCACGCAAACGCTGTCGAACCGGTTTTGCATCCAGATAGGTTTTGATTTCGTGTTAAACAATGTGAGGGTCTATTACTAGAATCTCCTCATACAACGAAGAAAAAACATCACAAAACTCTTTTAAAATTTCAGTGTACTCCTTAATCTCATTGGGGAAACAATCCGACCCAATGTAAACAGTCTCAATCTTAAGGTTTGCTGAGATTCCACAGTAACGATTCATGGAATCTATATAAGAATCTGTGGTAAGTAAGTTTGTTGTCGACGTTTAGAACCAAGCATGGCTCAATCTTACCATGAACATGAGAAATATTGATAGGTATCATAGGTGATAAGTTCACCATGTTTCCTTTAGCTCTCTAACCATGAGAGCTTAATGGGACCATAGGCCTACCAACCTTCTCGCTTAGAATCACCCTAAAGTCATCACACTCTAAATGATAAAGCTTAGGCAGGAAATACAATCGATGGTGCAACTCTCCCCAAGGTTGTTCAATCCGAGACATAGCCTCAAGAATAGGCTCATCTGAAGGAATAACATCATCAAGGAAGTATTGAGAGTGAGATAACTCTACTAACCAAGCAGGAAGCACATAAGGGTCCTCCTTCTCCATCCACAGAGAGTAAGGACTAGGCTCTACAACATGACCAATATTTCCTTGATATGCCACCAATGTTGCAGGAAATGACACGTCTATCTCGACAGATGTAGAATTATCACTTGAATAATTCAGCGAAGGAAGAATCCAAGGATCCTCCATATGAGAGTTGTGAAAGGAGACCGAATTCAACGAGGTCAAATCCTTACTGATACTAGACCCAATCATAAGGATGGGCGTAAGAAAACTAAAGGTCCCAATGACATAATGATCGATAATTAGATACATACCCACACCCACATTCTTAGTTGTCGGCTGAGAATGATCGATAATCGGGATAGAATCTACCAATGATGCTTTAACACTTGGAATCTAGAAAGAATTTTGATCAATAATAACGATATTCCCATTCAACAAAAAAATAAACTACTCGAAAGAGTGAATAGGCTACAACTTGCATACTATACATCCACTTCCAACCCAGTAAAATATTGTAGTCAAGGGGTGCATCAACCACCTCGACCTCGACCGCAACGGTCTTCCCCCCCTATTATACCTCTAGGGAAGGAAGTATGTCATGTAGCCGAAATGATCTTCCATCAAAATAAATCAACATGTTCATAGATTTAGAAAATGTGGGAGAACCTAATCCCTACCAATAAGGCAAAGACATCACGGAAGTGACAATACCTTCATCAATTAGAGTACGCATGATGGTGTTGTTCAAAAACTCTACGTGAGTAAAAAGAGACACATAGTAAGGAAAGTGAGGTTGTATTCCATGAGTTTCAAATTTGATCATTGAAGGAGAGCTATCATCACCCACCCCGAGAATAGACAACAAGGCCCTTCTCTATGAAGGACAAGTCTGAAGTACTTCGAATGTGGAAATAGCACAAGGAGTTTGGCCCAAATCCTTAACAATTGAATAATTCTGGGTGGCTCGAGCATTAGTACTATGCCCTGAGCACTTAAGGACTCCCTTAGGAATGTGAGGTGGAACTTCAGGTTTATCGGTAGGATTTTCAATTCGTAAAGGAATCTTAGGTGGAGTAGTTTCTCTCCCAAGGTCTGGTTGTGATGAACCATAATATTTTGTACACATCACAACATTAGTAGCTTTCACCATGTTCATGCAACAATGACCACTAGCAGCATCCAATTCGTTTTGATTTCCACTAGACACTAAACCATATCAATAGCCCTCAAGTTCATATTTTGTTTATTTGGTAAAGGATTCGTAAACACAGCTTGGTCCTGTGCTATGAAATTCGAGGAAACCTCCACATGAGGGAACAAGTGAGTGAGATGGTCATCCTCGCACAACTTGCAAGGAAATATTACCTTCCTCTTAGGTTTCTTGTCTCCCCCATCATTATTATTGTTATTATGATTAGTCTCATTATCATTTTTATTCCCACCCTTACAATTATTTTTTCCTTTCTTTTTATTTCTTCCAGGATGCTGGTTACCTTTCGGGTTCGACGATTGCATGGAAAGTACATCCGCCGACTGGGTAGGAAGGGACGAAGCCATAGCTTTCCTTGACATAGACTAGTTAAGTGATAACTGGCTCACTTGTTCCATAACTGAATCCATAGGTTTGGTACTTGCGGAGCCAACAATGCCATCGACATGTGGCCTGGGTTTGAACTTGGGGTCAAAATTGGAATGTAGAGCATTAGGTATGATCTCATAAAGGAGCTCGAACTAAGAATAAATCAAGTCTAACTGCTGGGCCCTAAAAATAGCTTGGTCCTCATTTTGAATGCTGAATGTGGAAACATCCTTTACGATATAAGGTAACAATGACTTGAGGAACCACTTTAGAATAAAATCTAGTGGTATAAAAACTTTAATCATCCTTTTCCATCTACGCCACTCTTGAATATGATCCAAAATATGGGTAGGTTTGTATTGCTGAAATGTCAACAAGAGTTTGGTAATGGTGTCGTAACGCATGGGTAGATGGAAGTGGTTAATAAAATTCATCTCAAGGTCATTAAACAAATAATATGCTCCCCCAGGTAGCTCTATATACCATTTCGTGGCAGGACCTGTGAGGGTGCGTTGAAATAGTCTCAAATGGATAGAATCATCATTGAAGGAAATAGAAGATCACCAAAGATGGAAGTTTGTGACGTGCTCACTAGTATCTTCACTAGACTTACCTTCGAATTTAGGAATATCTGAAGGAATTTTGGTAGGAACTATTGGCCATGCTTGGTCATGAGATATAGGATCATTCGTCAATATCGACAAATTGGGTAGATTCAAAGTCAGAAGGAAAGGGATCCTAGGCTAAGCCAATTGGTTCCATGCTCCCTGATAGGACTAGTTTGCATAAAGTTGATTGCTATATACACCATGGCCTTGTCCAGTGGGATAACAACTTCCTCCCATTTGACCCATCTAGGGTTTCTTGTAGTAGTTTGGATTACCTTGAGATTGGGATTCTACAAAGCCATAATTAGGTGACTGATGCATGGGTTGATACCCAGACCCATAATGTTTATAGGTTTATCTGTAGAATTGTCCGTAAGAAGGTCCATAAGAGGTTCTATAAACTGGACCATGAGATGCTCCATAAGATGGTCCATAGGAAGATACATGTCTTGATGACACATAAGGAGGAACATGCCTTGGTGACACTGCGGTGTTAGCAAAGTGGAATGGACATGGCTAGTAGTCAAACCGCAACTAGAAGGCCATCTAGGATTAGGAAGATGATGCATGCTAAAAAATGCATTTGAAGGGATGGGTGTCAAAGAAGATGGAATATGTGAAGGAATATAACTCGTGCCCCCAATATTCACATTTCTAGGTTCTGATCCCTAAATAGAAACACTAGTGGTAGGCCTAGGATGTGTGTGTGAAGGAACCTCCACCATAGGGATGGAAGGTGTAATGTGACTAGTGCTACCAAACCTTTATGCATGAAAGGGAATGTAAGTGCCTTGAGGCTCAATACTAGGGTCAACATATGACTCGACATGGGGTGGCAGGCCAAACTCGGGAACATCAAGCATGCCATACCTAATATCGCTAGTGCTTGTGGGTTCATGGTGAGTCTCATCACCTGGAAGACAATACTGGTGATTAGGGTGTGTGTAATCTATGAATCGTGAAGGATCTTCCTATGATAGTCCAATCAAATGATGACCAGACCCTAACAGAGTCCCATATGTGCTTGGAGGTTCATCTTCCCATACATGGCCGGGAAGGTTATGGATCTCTGGGATCTCATGCTCATGGTCATCCATAGTGTGTGAATCAAAGTGAGAAGTAGTATGCGTGAATTTTCTAGTTCACTCTCCCAAAGGAGGAGGAGATGTAGAAGGAGGAATCCATGCTAAATGATGAGAACGATGAGGTGCTGCACCCAAATCCACAATGAGTCAACAAAAATCAAAGACTCAATTTAGCTATGTAACCCTAAGAAAACTAGCATGCACAGAGCATACACCTAATAAAAACTAAATCCAAATCACAAGCAAACTAAGGGTAGGATAAGTGACCTCCTAAATGAAGCAAGTATGCCTCACCTAAGAGAGGCTTGAAAATCCCATCAACAACAAGCGAAGGTTTGTAACCAATTATAGAGGCCCTCAGCTTCAACTCATATAGCGACTATGCTTCCCGACCCCTTCTTGGCTGGGACACCTACAGAATAACCTTTGCAAATACCCCCTCGATAACCTAGGTAAGGCAGCTCAGGTCACCTCAATATAACAAATGCTCAAGTGGAAAGTTGTAGGAGGGATCGATCGTATGGGTAGGGTAACAAATCCCGAATCCTGAAATTAGAACTAGTACTACAAGGATGCACCAATCAATACCTCAAATGCCCCCAGATACGAATACAATCCTAGAAATATATATGGTGCTCATAGAAAGTGACAAGGGGTCATCCCAATCACAATCGCATGCACTACCTCATGCTTAACTCCCATGTAAGAGGAGCATTCTGAGAAACACTAATTATATTAAGGGTTTCACACTCTCACCTAGACATACACCTAATTGTTTTGTTTAGTGGTCTTGGAGAATTTACTCACAATGAACTATTCCAAGACCCTAAAACCTATTCTTGTTGATGCACCCTATAAAATAAAAGAGTCTAATTCATTTTATTATGCATTGATTTTAGTTGGATGTGATTACTCAAAGGGTAAATGGTTGTGCAAGTAATTAACTTATGACTCAGCAATGAAGAAAATATGCATACCTAACAAGCAATGCCAACTTCAATGTGTAGAATGAAGAACAGGTTATGCCACTACATGAGGTGCAATATTTTTCCTTCAAATGTAAGTGTAATCATTCCTATATGAAAATCTAACTCTAATAACAGTAAGCAAACCTAGTGAAAGTACCATGCCAATGCAAAATTCAAGAGATGCATAACTATGCAAAAGAAAAAGTGTTTTTGTATTTTTTGTAATAAATGAGATATGAAAGCAAATAGATGACTCTACAACCCCCAAACCCTAAAACCACTCACATACAACAGCCAAGGAAGGCACTAAGGTAAAAGAGACCTAATGCACTAATCTCAAAACAAAAAATGGATAAATGGATGACACTAACAAAGCCTAAAAAATAAACAAAAAGCAGTCTTTGGTCAGAAACAAAGAGTGTATATAGACACCAGAAGCATCAAAGAAGACTAAACAATCATCAGAACTCACCCATCAACTATTAATCCTCCTACAAAGGCTCAAATAAAAGCATACATGATTGTTCTCAGTAAAAGGGTGTACATACGCGACTGTTTAAGGAAAACCTGCATGTATATGTGACTTTTGAAGAAACACCCACATATAGGAAGAGTAAGAGAGAAAAATAGGGAAGCTAAGACAAAATTTACTCCTTCGGGACCCTACTAGGAAAACATGACCCCATACCCAACACAGAAACAGAGAAATAAAGATAAATTCAAGTACATTGAGTACCAAAAACCCCCAATTAGAAACAACTAGGAACCTCCCTAGCGGAGTTGCCAATTCTATTACGGAGAGAAACTTTCGATGTCTTGGGGTGTACCACAACAGACAGCTAGACACCAGAAATCAATCTTTCCAAATATGCAAGAGAAACAAAAAATATAACACTAAGGGATAGCAAATAATACCT
Source organism: Pseudotsuga menziesii (assembly GCA_001517045.1). Lineage (NCBI taxonomy): Eukaryota > Viridiplantae > Streptophyta > Pinopsida > Pinales > Pinaceae > Pseudotsuga > Pseudotsuga menziesii. The sequence goes on from LPNX010738621.1 coordinate 455,937, forward strand.
TGTTTTGAATGGTTGAAGTAGATCCCCATTGATCTTTTCCAATTCACACTTACTTTAGCAATTCACACTTAACAACAACAAGCAAGTCAAGCATGCTATATAATGATGTGTTAGACCTACTCTAGCATATATATTCAACAATTTATAAGCACTTAAACATATCCATGGATTAAATATTCATTCAATTTCACATTAATTAGATAGGAAAAGGTATTTGTATTAATAAAATAAGAGATTACAAGAGTGACAACCTCTATCGGCACGTCTATGAACCAGAGAAACCGAGTCCTCCACCTGGGCCTCCACCACCTCAATCCTCCATCTCTCGAGAGAAATCTTATGAGGAATTGAAACCAATAGGTGAGTGATTTGAACCACAGGATAATATAGGAGCAATAATGAAGCTCACAAATTAAATTTGGTGCAATAATTAGCAAAAACCATCAAATGCAAAGCAAAATTACACACACAATGTGAACAGAAACAAGATCATTTTGGATTTTCTAACCATGAAACATGTTATTATCAGGTATATAATACAATACAAGAGTTTTATGAAGCTTTGGAATCCAATTGTGAGCATACAAGTCAAAATTGCCAAAATGCCATCAAACCCCCCTAGGTGGGCAAATCATGACCCAAATCACCCAAAAAAGACATGAATTGCTGATTTGTCATAGACGATGTGTCATGGACCAATGATTACACCTTAGAAATCATGGGTGTGGAAAAATCGGTGGTTTAGAGTCTCAATTTGGCCAAGTTGTGTGGAAAACTAGCTATGCAGTGCACCCCAAAATTCTGGCACCCTAGACATACTGGAGAATTATTTTTTGTTCGCTCAAATGGATCTCATGTGGCTGGTGCATATTTTTTATCCTATAATTTTTATCCTTTTTGACAATTAAATTACTAATTTAAACATATGTTTCATTATCTTTCTGTATATTTTATGTCACGCAGATCACTATTTAGCTCAGGTATGTATGAATTTAAGGTTTATATGAAATCTATTTATTATTATAAATTTTGTGATTATATTAATTAAAATTGACATTATTAAATCACATTTGATGCAGTAATTAATTTGTATATTTGTTTGCAAATTATATTATTTTTTGGGACAAATTAATAACAAGAATGCATTCATCCTGCCTTGCCCACAACACATCCAGCCCGCTGCATGAAACTTGTTGGTAGTTTTCCAAATATTGAAACATGTTGTTGTAGACTGTAGTCCTGAAGCATGCCAACAAGCAGATACTTTGTTCACCATAGATCAACACCCAGCGTATCCAGTTCATGACCCAGCTTGATGTTTAGCTTTTCGTCTAGATTGCTAACCATATTGTTCGCTGTTGAGATTTAATTTCATGGATTTAAAATGTGAAATAGCCTGCAAATGTCCTATCATCCATGCATCTGGGTGATTGAGATTGTGTTTTAGATAATCCACCAACTTGCAGCCTCCTTTGTTGACACCTTGCCTAGTGACCATGCATTTAGTTGTTGCATTAACCTATGTTCTAGAAAATGCATCGTGCAATCTCCTCTATTATCCATCAGTTCAATACTGCACTGAAGAAGGACCCATGTGCCACATCTGAAAACCTTCTGCGCTAAAGAAGGAGCATGTGTGTTCGATGTCCAGTGAAGAAGAGTAGAACCATGCTGAAGAAGGGAAGATCCTATGCATTGGCCCGTGATCTGTTATGTTCCTTTATAGTCAACTAAATTAAAAGAGCAATCGACCACTGAAGGGTCAAATTTATCATCTTTGTAAACTATTATATATGTCAGCCTCTATGTGAGAGCTCTATTAGATAGATCTAGAAAGTCAAACTGTTAGAGAGAATTCATAGTTTATCAGTTTGTTCTTGAGTACATTGTATTTCTATTCCATCATCTAAATAAGAAGCTGTATGATTTGATGTTGAAGATTGCATTTGAGTAGAAGTTAGCCAGGAACCACCCTTGATTCCTGAGAGGGCCCCTCATCATCCAGAGGTTTTCTTTATTTTCTTATTCATTTATAGTTTCTATTGTAGTTAGATTCATTTCCAGTTAGTTGTATTGTTTCATTTGTTTTCTGTAATGCATTTTTATTTCCACAATTAAGTAACTAGATTGCGCGCATAGTTTGATTTTGAATCTATTTCCAGTCATTTTATTTCAAGTTTACTGTTCAATTTATTTCCAAACAAATAGATGGATTGCTTTTGAATTTAGTTCTGTTTATTTCCTTTCTGTTATAAGTTATAAGTTATGCAACTTAAATTTTAGTTTGTCTATTAACATGCAATGTTTTCCTTAAGTTTATGAATTTGTTTAAGGTTATGTAATTGTTGAATTTTCTTAATATGTAGGTTTACTTATTGTCTTTATGCATTAGATCTGCATCTGCATGAATTCAGTTAAAGATTAAATCATTTACGTTAATTTTTATTATTATAACTGTATAGACTGTCATTCGGACAGCCTGTTTAAACAGCCATTCAACCACCCCTTTCAGACCCACAGTTCAGTCTGTCATTCAACCCTTAGTTTCATTTTTAGTGTTTTTTTATGTATTTTGAGATTCTTTCCAGTTCTATTTTGTTAATGTTTGAATTATGTTTTGACAGAGATAGTTAGATACTAGTTTTATTTAACATCGAAATTAAAATTAGAGTGTTTTAGGTTATGTATTAAAGTTTTATTATTTTCTTTACTTCTTTTCACCTTGAATATGTGTTAAGTTGTCTTATGTTTTGTTTCTTCAATTTGTTTATGATTTCTTTAGTGATATATTTTTTCGTGTTTATGCCTTTAGATCAATTTATTCCTTTGTATGTAATTTAGTAGTGTATATGTTATCCTTAGTATTTTTTTAGGTTGTTCCCTATTCATTGTGTGATTCGTGAAAGAGACTTGAAGGACAAAATTCAAAGAAATTCCAATTAAATTTTTCTACGTGTTTGTTTCTATTTTATTTTCCTATTAAGTTTTCTACTTGTTTATTTATATTTAATATTCTTTATTAAGTTCTCTATTTACTTATTTTATTAACTTTTCTACTTGCTTCTCTTTAATTGTTTTATTAATTTTTCTACTTGCTTATTAATTACGTTTTCCTTACATCTTAGTTTCCAAGTTAAAGATTAGTTGTTAATAGTATCATTTTGAGTTTAATAAATTATTTAGTTTAATACTTTGTTCTGGTTTAATTGTCTTAATAGTTGAATTCTTAGGATTTTGACTTGGTTTTTCATTTTGAAATATATTTCGATCTTTTGTTTGTTAAAATATATCCATGACACCATAAGAACTCCTCTACCTTCACATATATTTTGTGTCAACTGTAATCTTACCAACCACAGTCGATAATTAAAGATAAGGTGAATTAATTTAGACATTATAACACCCAACACTTTTGGCGCCGTTAATGGGGAGTTGTTCTGTAAGGTAGAGTAGAATTATTTATTAAGCTTAGAAATAGGTTGGTAGTAGGGGAGAGGTAAGATGAGATGTAAGAACCTATGCATCTGTTATAAGAACCTGTGCATATGTTATAATAGGTTCCCCCAAATCCAGCAATAGCACTAGCATAGGTTTTCTTTAGTTTAAATTTTTTCATGAGCAAACATAGAGATCCTCGGGGTAGATTTGTTAAGACATAAAAACTTATTGAAGACTCTACTAACTACCATAGGGGATGTAATTCCCCAACTACTAACTCACCAAAAAGGTATCGAAAGATGCATATAGGAAGTAGTTCTAACCTGAAACCTAAGGAGACTCTCTTAAGAGATATTACTGGGGAAGCCATAGAAGGAGAAGGAACCATGGCACGGGGCACTAAGGACCCCATTCCTGGGGAAGTTGAAGAGGACAAACCATTAGAAATCTCCATCCATCCACTACTTTCGAATCTAATTAACACAACCTTCTCACTAGCAGGAGATCCAAATTTCGTTGACTTTGTTGATCTTTCCCAAGTAAAATCTCTCTTTCGAACCTCAGTAGATACAGTCATTTCGCAAATTGAAACTTCTACAGTAGAGCCTACTATTCCTTTAGGATTCAATAAAAATATTTTTGATCAGAGGAATATCTCTACCGAGAAATAATGTTGGGGCGTCCCATTATCACCTCGAAAAGAGCCTCCTAAGTATATCTACGTTAAGAATCTAGCTTATATGGAGAGATGAGGAGAAAACGAAGATCATGACGAAGTTAGAAATGAAGAAGGAGAATGGGGAAATCAAAATGAGGCTACCTTCAGGTTCCCTATTTTAGATACAATGCAAGATGTAACTATGAAAAGCATCCCTAGTCCTCCCTCCTTACCTATTTTTTTATGGAAAAAGTAATGAGGACATGCACACATTCCTGTTCGATTTCAATATCCTTTGTAGGAGCTCTAATTATCTACAATATTCTCACAAACTAAAACTCTTTCCCTCTACACTAAAAGATTCCACCTTGAGATGGTTCATGGGATTAGGAGAATTCACTCTCAGGACTTGGGATGATATGAAAACTTCAATCTTATGAAAATATCAAGAGTATTGCAAAATCAAGGACGCTCGACATGATATATTCAAGATACAACAACTTGAAGACAAGATCCTGGAGGACTATATCGAAAGGTTCATTTGTACATTACATAAATCTAAATATAATGACCTCTGAGAAGATGTAGTATGTACACTTTTCCTTAAGTGAATCTCTGAGGACTTGTTAGAAAGTATTAATCTTAATGGTAGCTGGAAATATTTCTCATAATACTTTTGCACAAATCAGTGGGATGTGTAAAAATTATTCTAGGAATAGGGGGGAAGTTGCAAAAACATTTCGAGAGCCTTTTAGTGGAAATGTAAGAGGAAATGTTCTTAGTTCAAGTGGAGTTATAATAATAGAGTTAGGAAACCTATTGCAGAATTTGAAAACTGATATATTAGGAGTAAGGGGTTCTCAACTAGATGATTTACAAGCTAAGAAGAGGTAGGATGAAGAATGAGCAGAAATGAGTATCTTTTTTCCAAGATGTAGAAATAAACATCCCCAAATGGAATGTCCATTAAAAAACATCTTCATATGTCACATCTGTATAGAAGAGCATCCAATAGATAACTTCCCATCGTTGCCTGGATTGCAAGCCATATATAAGAGTGGGGATGTAGCTGAAACATCTAGGAGGCCTCCTTGGAAACCTAGAGACCAACCAACATATCAGAACTTTCCACCACAACCTCCACTCTATTATCCTCTGTATCAACCACCTCAACAAGGGAACAATTCAAGTTGGCGAAATTGGCCACCCCAGTACCCGCCTCATCAATTTCAACAACAGAAATTTTGGTCACAAGGATGGAGAGGAAAACCATATCCTCATCCACAACCTGTCCTTGCACCTAATCATCCTTATCCTCAGAATCAAACAAATTTCCATCAAATGTCGCCTGGATTTGTACCTCCAGTTCCTTTTATCACACAACAACCTCATCACTTTAAGAATGGAAATCCTCCTCAACTGACATTATTACCTGCACAACTGATACCTAACCCTAATACTAAAAAAACTCAATATCTTAACAACATTTAGTTACAAACTCTTCCATCGTACCTTATTTCGACTGTACCTGTACATGAAATTCAATACAATTGGGAAGAGTTGTGAATAATAAACCCAAGTCATCAGTCATCATTCAAGAACCAAATGAAGAAGAATATGATTCAAGTGAACCCATGAATGATTCTATTTTGGAGGATGTGAACATTCCAAAGGTTCTAGTACACACCCATCCTCTGCAAGAAACTATTTAGGAGCAAAGAATCCCTCCATTTCCAGAAAGACTAGTAATAGAAAAACTTGTAGTTCATCCAGAGTACAACATTTTGAATAAATTAAATAATATTTGTTTTAAAATCCCTCTATTAAAATGTATCAAAGATATACTAGTCTATATTAAGGTAATAAAGGAGCTATGTATTAAACACCCATAAAGAAGCAAAAGTATCCTCTCACAATTCATGTTATAGGAGAGATGTCTAAATGTATGACATGCCAATCCCGGATTGCAAAACATACAAATCGAGGAGCCCCAGTAGTGACTGTAATTATAAGCAACACCACCATAGAAAATACATTAATTGTTTTAGGATCCACTATTAACATGATTACCACCATAGTTTTAGATGTTTTATAGTTAGGACAATTTCTCCAACCTACTCCTTCCATTCTAGAACTATCAGACCGTACTACGGTAAAACCTGCTGGAGTATTGGATGACATTGTTGTATCAGTACCCTCGTGGGAATAACCTATTGACTTTATGGTTGTAGAATCAAAGGATCCTTCTAAATTTCATCCTATTATTTTGGGAAGACCATGGTTAGCTACTGCAAATTCTTTTATAGGATGTAAGGATGGAGAGATGACTATTTCCAGTGGGTTGTCACACAAAGACTTATTTTATACCCCCCAACACAACCAATAACTGAAAATTCATGGTAGTTAAATTATTCTTTTGAGGATGAAGACTTTGATAATCTCTCCCTCCCTAGTGATTTCTCCTTGGCACTTCAAGAGCAGACCACTGAGAACGTATTAAACCAATTTATTTCTTCAACAACCTGTACAGCTTTTCCTCAGTCTTTCGCTTAATTCAATCATACTTTTAGAGATGAGTTTGAATAGAATATGGATCTCTCAATGTTTATAGAAACACTTTGTGTCTTCATGATTGAAGAGCATACAAGACCATATACCATATCTTGTGAGGTTGGTCCTGAAAAATTTCTTCATATAAATGTAGGATTAAGTGAAAACCAACAAGCATAGATGCTTAAAGTTCTTAAGAAACATGATGGAGAATTTGCATGGGAATACACTGATATGAATGGTATACACCCTAACACTTGTATTAACCATATGTATATGGATCCAAGCATGTCACCTGTAAGGCAGCCACAAAGGAGGATGAATCATGCTCTAAAGGATATAGTAAAAGAAGAATTACAAAAACTCCTCACTGCTAGTTTCAACTATCCTATCTCTGATAGTAAATGGGTATCTCCTTTATTAGTAGTCCCAAATAAATTTATAGGGAAATGGTATATTTGTGTTGATTTTAGAGAGCTAAACAAAGACACACTTAAAGACTACTTTCCTTTACCTTTTATTGATAAAGTATTAAATACTCTATCAGGTAAACAGTATTTTTCCTTTCTTGATGGGTATAGTGGTTACAACCAGATTGTAATAGCACCTGAATATCAAGACAAGACCACTTTTACATGCCCTTGGGGAACATACGCTTATTGATTTTTTCCATTTGGCTTATGTAATGCACCTGCCTGTTTCCAGTGAGCAATCATAGGAATATTTTCCAATCTTATACATGACTGTGTGGAGGTATACATGGAGACCTTATGGCCTATGGTAATAATTTTAAAGAATCCCTTGACAACCACAAGAAGTTCTTGATCCGATGTCAAGAAACGAATTTATCCCTTAGTCACAAGAAATGTAAAATGTTACTAACAGAAGGTATAGATTTGGGACACCATGTTTCCTCCCAAGGAATTAAGGTAGACCCTATAAAGATTGAAGTAATTGTTGGCCTTCCCTCTCCGAAAACTTAGAGAGAGGTAAGAATATTTCTTGTTCATGTAGGCTATTACCGCCATTTTATTAAAAATTTCACTAAAATAGTTGCACCAATGTTTAAGTTCCTTACAAAGAATGCACAATTCCAGTGGACAAAATCTTGTCAAAATTCTTTTGAAACCCTAAAAGCTAAACTATCGGTGGCACCAATACTTAGGGGTCCTGATTGGTCCCTTCCTTTTCACATATCTACTGATGCCTCTGATACGACCATAGGAGGAGTCCTCGACCAAAAATAAGGACAAGCACTTTATGCCATTTATTTTATTAGTAATAATTTGACTCCTGCCAAACTTAATTATACTATTATTAAAAAATAATTATTTGCAGTACTTTATTCAATTAATAAGTTTCATCATTATATTACAGGTTATGAAGTTTTTGTGCATACCAATCACTCCGCCATTAGATTTCTCATGAATAAACCAATTACCAATGGTAAAGTGACCTAGTGGCTTATTTTATTGCAAGAATTTAACATTTCCGTCATTGATGTGCATATTTTTTTGTTAATTTTTTCCGCATTATACAATTATTTATTATTTTTCGAAAGTGACCACATTCGATTTCAGCATCGTTTTAAACACATATTTGTCCACGTAAAGAAATTTTTTCTATTTTTTCAAAAATTGAAAAACCAAAGATACCCTTTTGAAGAGGACACGTCAATATGTGATGTGTGCATTTTTAAGAATTGTTTGGCTGTGTATTTTTAACTGTGTGGATTTTTCTTTGAGCTGCTTCGAAGTTGCAGTGTGGTTTTCTAAGTATAATTTTTAGAAGTAATTAAAAAATAAATATCATATGAATGCCAAAATGCGTGTATGATACCTCAATGGATAGAATATTCATTAGTGAATCTATCGGTATCAACTCCGCTCAGTTATGTGCTAGGAATGGCAGGGTTTACACCTCTGCAAGGCACAGTAAATTTTCATTTTGTTTGAATGGGGGCTAAGTCTGTTTTTTTAAGCCCTTGACCGAGGTATGAACCTCGACCGAGGTATCTAAATACCTCGGTCGAGGTATTTAAATACCTTGAACGAGATATTTAGATACCTCGGTCGAGGGCTTGATAAAACCTCGGTCGAGGGCTTAACAAGCCCTCGACCGAGGTGCGTTTTTCTGTTTTTGCCGAAATGCGCTTGCCAAAAAGTGTTACCCAGGTCCGTGGATTCACCCGCTAATGGTCTAGTATAATCAACTATTAAATTATTAGAAGCCATTTTAACTAAAACCATTCACTTACATCATAAGGACTGGGCAGATAGACTCCCAGAGGATTTATGGGCCTATAGGATAACATGGAGAAACACTATTGGTCATACCCCCTATGAGTTAGTGTATGGAAAACAAGTCCTTTTACCTATTCAATTTCAAGTTAAAACCTTTTGTATGGTAGCACAATTAGGCATGAATTTGGATGAAACACATAAACAACGAATATTATTGATTAATGAGTTAGATGAAATTAGACAAGATGCACTCCAAAGAACCATGCTAATATAGAATCAACGAAAGACATGGCAATGTAAATTTATTAAGGAAAAGCAATTTAATACTGGAGATTGGGCACTACTATGCGACTCACAATTTAAAAATTTAAAGGAAAGTTAACCACCAATTAGATCGGTCCATTTGAATTAGTTACAACTTTTGACAATCGGTCAATAAAAATTAAAACAATTGATGACTCAAAAGTTTCCTTTGTAGTAAATGGACATAGACTCATACTTTATCATCAACTGACATCTAAACATGATTTTATACCGAATGTTTTGTAGCAAAATGAAATTGAATTAGTTGAAGGGAAGTTATTCCTCCTCCTCTTGATCCTTGAAAGTATTTTTGGGTTATTATCACTTGTATATGTGTAAATATGAGCTTGTTTCTTTGAATAAATAAGAGTTATTTCTAATAGATTATTTACACAAGACTCTTTTTCTTTTTATTATGTCTTTATGAATAAATTGAATCATCTAACAAGTGGTTTTGCAGTTTGATTACAAATATTCTATCTCTATAAGCAACTCATGAAGTATTACTTAGACAAGGGAATTATGTTAAATACTCATGAGGTATCTTAACCTTTCTTGGGGTACTTTTGAAATTTTCAGCTTATAGTGACAATTAAAAATTTACAATCCTCTATATATCATACTTAACCAACTCTTCCAAGATTCATATGGTTTTTGGTATTTTGATTCCGACATGTATATTTTATATTTATTTTTTTTAACAGTTGCTTGATAGACTTTCTTAAATCATTATCATATTTTCCACATTCTCATCTTACACCTATGTATTACTAGTTCATATTATGCTTGTTGTAAAAACTTGTTTCTCAAGTATTTTGGTGATAATTCGAGAGTAAGTGGAATTTTTGTCCATGCGTAACAATACTTTTCTTTTATGAAGAAGAAGGACTATAAGGTTAAAGAACAACTATAAGTTATTCTCTTTTGACATGATCTAGGGTTATGGCCATTATGAAGTTACTTATAAGTTTATTTTGAAAAAAATTGAATTATGCATTTAGTAGGACTTAACACTCTCTAGTACCAATCAAATTCCATATATTTAATATGATTATACAAGGAAAACCTGCCAAAGTACTGTTACGTACATAAATTCCTATGGCTTGGGGCACCACAACAGACATCTTAACTCCAAAAATAGATCCTTTCCAATATGCAAGAGAAATCAAATATCTAACACTAAAGGATCAAAACTCGTACCTTATTCCGAATGGTTGAAGTAGATCCCCATTGAGCTTTCCAACTTCAGCTTGAATTGATGAATCACTTCCTTAAAAATAAGCAAACAAGACAAGCATACTATATATATTGGTGTTAGATCTACTCTAGCATATATAATCAACAACGTATAAGCCTTTGAAATAATCCATAGATAAAATATTCATTCAAACATACATTATTGGATAGGAAAAGATATTTCTATTAATATAAAATCAGATATTACAATGAATACAACCTCTGTTGGCATGTCTGCAAATTGGAGAAACTGAATCCCCCACTTGGGCCTCCACCACCTCAATCCTCCATCTCTCGATAGCAAGCTCACAAGCACAAGGAAATCTTGGGAATAACACTAAAGTGCTCCAAGGGACAAAGGGATGCAGACTCAAGCACAAGTTCCGACAACAATGGACTATAGTTTCTTTTCTCTCAATCCTCTTATGCCTTCAATGTATCCAAAGGGTTCCTTATATATCTTTTCAATGGGGTAATGAAAGGTCGAATCCGAGCGATCTCAAGGCATATGGAAGGCCAGGAGACAAGTGAGTCGGATCCATGTCAAGGAAAATTCCAAAAGGATTTGGATTTTTGTACACATCCCAATGTACACAGCTTTAGAGGTCAAACCCACGTATATACACGATAAAAGGTTTAAAAGTTGCGTATAGCAATTTTCACATGTTTTTACGGATGGTCTAGGAAACATCAAAGGACAAAAAATAGTCCAAGGGGTTTAAGAAGTTTGTAGAGGAACAAGGAAAGGACATACAAGTGTGATTCACCTGGTGTGGTAAAATCTGCTATAACAGATGCCCCCTAATGTGTGAGGTCAGAGGGGTCATATGATGGCTGAAATACATTATAAGTCCATCCCAGAGCTGGAGTGATGAAGAATCCCAAATGGAAGACCAGCCACCCAATTATCATAGTACAATGATACAACTCCGCATATAACTGCAAACACATATAGTAGTCCCGGACACATAAGGGTATAATGGCCATGAATAGGCATGACACAAAATATGACATAAGTGGTCATCACCACATACAATATACATAGATTATAATCTCCATGATGAAGATATACAAAGGATCATGATCTCCATGAAAGCTGAAGATATATAATAGATCAAGATCTCCATAATGCCTAGAAATGTCTGACACACACTGGAATCAAGTCACGAGAGCTGAAATCTCATGAACACTGGCATGATCAAGGAGGTAGCATATAAGATATTCCACCAATTTGGAAGGTCTTCTACACAAACTGCTATGAGTACAAGTCCTACTATGTGAATAGAGGTGTCGGGGTCAAACATAGTAGTCCATCATCTGATTACCGGTCATTAATGTATACTATTAACAAACGTGAGATCACCCACCAATAATGATAATGTGAATCAAGGTACCAGATTGCAAACTAACAAGTGTGAATATGTGTGTTGAGGTCAAACACTTGAGAGGATCCATCGATCAGGGGACATTGATGTATTCTCAAAAACTATCGATGGCAAGAGAACCTACCACCGATGACTGCAAGTCTTAACGAACTAAAAAATGACTCTGGATTCCAATCCTAGAATAAATGATCTGAAGTCGATGGGATGAAATATGTTGGAAGGAGTGCATTAAGGAATCCCCCATCATCCAACACGAGGTACTCAGCAAAGCTGTATAATGTGGAAGTACTTGATCATAGGGTGCACGAACTAGTAACTGTACCAGGAATGGTCGACATGCAAAGTCAAGATAACTGAGGAATGGCCGGCTCAAGTTTCAAATTCCTTCGAACAAGAGCATAATGGAGAATGGTGACTAAAAAAAGGCATCATAGACTCGATATACAAAACTCGGACATCTCTACGACACAAGAGGTATCGATAGAGGCTCCATGGGGACTGGAAGCTTAAACAGTCGATGGAGATAAACTCAGATAAATGAGTATAGCTCCTAAATTCAAACTATAAACCCAACCAGCGGATGTGATATACAGTGCTCTATTCGAAGGTGACATGACTCGAGAGATTCCAAAGATAACATATTTCCTTGTCTGACTTTTTGGTTTTTTAATTTTTTTGAACTTTTTCAAATATTTAAAAAGCTTTAAAAAGAATAAATTTTCTTTATAGTTATATACTAGGAGGAGACGAGTGTCATAATGGGAAAACAAACTAGTTCCAAGCTGTGGAACATACCTATGCTCAATGCAAGGATACATGTGTAGGATAGAGACACTTGGGGGAAAGTCCCCTCCTAGTAAAAATAAGGAATCAAGCTGCAAAGGATATATAAAATAGCTCTGCATGGCTAGACATGAGACAAACTTAGGCAATATGGCTAAAAATCAATGTCAGGGAAGCCGGCATAAGGCTCGATAAGGCAGGAAAAGCTCACGATAATTCAATTACAACTTGACATAAGTGATTCCTAAGGAAAATAGGCTAGCAAAATATCAAGAGGAGTATGAGGCTCTTGTGAAATGTCATGGCAATACTATACAATGGACTCCCACACCCTAAGGGACAAAATGTTGCCATGGGCACCAAATGCAAATAAGGCACTAACTAGGGTACACATGTAAGGTCAAGCTCTACCATTCACATAATTCCACTTCTAAAACAACAAGAAGGTTCCATGACATAATATAATGGGTTCATACGTAAGGCTATAATGAAATGGTCATAAGGTCATGCAAAATGCAATCGGAGGTGATCCTAACCTATATGCCAGTTTAAACATCATACCTATAACAAGCACGAACGGGTCAAATAAACGGTCGAAATGATGCTCAAAATGGTCTTCTACATCATAAATTAGTCCAAAAATGGTCCAAAAGGATTAGAAATGGTCCAAATTATACAAAAGGGGGTAAAAATTTTCAAAAATTTGAAAAATTTCTATAAATAGTAAAAAATTCAAAACATTATATAACATTTGAAATTTTTACCCAATTGAGCTGAGAACTTCAATAGCAAATTCTAGGAGATCCAGCAGGCAGAATCCACTACCGTTTTTTCCAGGTACTTACCCATGGTCTACTCTTTCATTTTGATGAAAATTTTATCAATTTCCATGGTGTATTTAGGATTCTAGGCCCATCTTAAATACGCTCCTTGGCCTACGCAAAAATCGAGGGTTTTTTCATGTATAGGTCTGGATATACGTGAAAAATTCCCTCAAAGTCGTGTACATACATGGCTATTTAGCAAACAGTCACGTACATATGCGACTGTTTAGCAAATAGTCACGTATGCGACCGTGCTCAATGATTTTTAAGTATTCTAATGGATCAAACTCTAATTTTATCTGCAGGATGGTTCTAGAATGGAGAGAACATGAGCACGGTGATGTAGAAGGGCCAAGAAGGGCATATGTAATGGCTCAACAAGCTTTGCGGTCATGCGGGATCTACATGTTTTGGTGTCTTGGTGGTATACGGGCCAAACCAAGACTACTGTAAATGCTAGTAGACTATTGGGATCCAGAGTCAGAGTCATCCAGATAGAAGGGATGTCCCTCACCATAGAAGTGGAGGACATATACTTTATTATTGGACTTTTTTGACAGGGGGAAGTGGTGAACCTATGTTCTCGTGGGCCTAGAGGTGGCCTGACTATAGATGAGTACATTGTGGTGTAATCCTATCCAGACATGGAGAAGGTGGGGATTTAGATCCCAACTAACTCCATATAGGTGCTAGGCCTAGAGGCCATTCTACTGACACTGGGAAGGATAGTAGGCCTATCCTCACTCCACCAAGACTCACGGCGATTGATGTTCTATGCCATGGAGTGCATGAGGCCCATAGTTTATGACTGGAGTATGACATTGCTGAGAAACATGAAACAAGAGCTCAGTGACTGCAAGATGGGCAGGGTGCAAAACTTCAGTTTCAGCATCATACTGAGCATGTTCTTCTTTGAGCCTGTTCCACGATTGATCCCTAGAGTTGATGTTCCTCCACACGAGGTTCAAGATCCATCCCAACTTCATTAGGCGGATGTGATGAACAGACTGGGTGGAGGTAGGGTGTCCAACCCCTATCCAGCTGAATTCTTTCCATGGTGACAATGATAGATATTTTCCATCAATGACTACCCCCATGTGAGGGTATATTTTCAAGAATACCTGGACATGCTGCTATCACCAGGATCAGCATACGATGACATTGGTAATGAATCTCGACCCTCTTTTTAAAAAAAATTGAATTATTTAATTTTTTTGTGTTTTTTTATTATGTGGAATCAAAAGACATGTTTTTGGGTGATAATACATAGTGACATCTACCATATGCATGCATATGTGGGACCACAACAACATAAAGTCTTCCCTCGTCATAGACGAAGGGGAAGAGGAGATGACATCATGGGTGTGGATGCAAAGCAGATGCTCCAAAGCATTCATACCAACTTTGTGAGACTGACACACATAATACCCATGGCGTAAGTTGAGGACTTGCCTGAGGCCATGCAATGCCAGGTGGTGGGTGTACCACGAGCATGGGTGTGGCTATTTCGACAGCTAGATAGAGCCGTGGTGACATTCCACGATCAAAACCCCCCTCCTTCGCCACAGGATTAGATACCTGGGTCTGATACATTTTGTACTACTGTGTATTATATTTTGTTGGCTTGAGAGCCCCAGTTTTGTATTATGACACTATGTATTACCACATTTTGGATTTTTATAAAAACTTTTATGATGATCGATTTATTTATTTACATGTGTAAAAATTTATGTTTATGATGAGCTTATTGTGTATGAAACAAATTCCAATCTAACATGTAGTTAGCATATGAGTCAGCAACTTGATTATTAATTCTTGGAACATGTATGTATGTTATATTATCAAATGTCCATTCTAACAATATCACATGTAAGAATCTTCTTGACAATGTTGGATCTCTAACATGGTACAAACCATTAAGCTGTGACACTACTAACTCTGAATCAAGTCATACCTTAAGAGAGAGAACACCATGTGAAATGGCATCTCGTAGAAGCTCAATAATAGCACTATACTCAGCAAGATTGTTTGAAGAGGGCTGTAAACATACACCTCTTGAAGACAATACTTGACCCATAGGAGTATAAATCACTCAAGCAGTAGAAGTTGAGTGTTCAGTGTGACAGATCTCACCATCCATGAATCCTAAGAAGGTGGAAGATTCCATTGACATCTGCCAAAATAAACGAAAACTAATCACAAACCCGATCACCATAAGAAAAAGACCTACCTATGAAAAATTATACAATAATATACAATAACCAGCCTTGGCTTAAAATTATGCATAGTAATTTTTCAGATAGAGCCCATTTCTAGGCTCCGCCAAGGCTGTTCCCTCACAATCCACTAACTCATAAGCGTCATTCTCTAACACACGCTTAACGACGTAAGGACCACACCACACAGGGTTAAACTTTCCTGCCCCCAAGGGTTCTTTCGGTTTATCCCACAAAAGGACAAAGTCTCCCTCACTAAACCTCCTTAGATAGATAGACTTATTGTACTAGACCTTAACGCGATGCTTATTCACCTCTAGAGCCACCAAGGCATCTCGGCACTGCTCATCAAGTTGCTCTAGGTGGACCTAATGCTCCTCTAATGGGGAAGTGTCTGGTAAGAGCTCTATGGCTAGATTCAAAGAAGGAATCTCGCACTCAACCGGCAATATCGACTCCACTCCATGTACAAGATGATATGGAGAAAAACCCATGGCAGTCTTAACAGTGGTTCTATAAGCCCACAAAGTAGAATATAACATAATGTGCCAATTAGTCTTGATTTGTGTGATGGTTCATTGGAGAATGGATTTGAGTGATTTCTTCACTACTTCTACCTGTCCATTCGCTTAAGGGTAATAAGGGGAGGAATGCTCCTGCTTATATCCTAACTTTGATGCCAACTCTTCCATCATAT
The DNA here is from genome assembly GCA_001517045.1 of Pseudotsuga menziesii. Lineage (NCBI taxonomy): Eukaryota > Viridiplantae > Streptophyta > Pinopsida > Pinales > Pinaceae > Pseudotsuga > Pseudotsuga menziesii. Next base: position 472,270 of record LPNX010738621.1, read on the forward strand.
GATTCTGAAAGTGCGAGCCATGGTCAGTGACAAGCTCCTTCAGAATACCAAACCAAGTAATAGTCTGGTTGAATACAAAGTGCGCAGCTGTCTCACCATCATATTTAACTGTAGGCATGGCCTCAGCCCATTTCGTGAAGTATTCAACAGCCACTATGATATGATGATGCCCCCAAGCTGAAGCTGGGTTGCAATACATAAAATCAAGCCCCCACTTAGTGATGGGACCAATGGCGATGATGGGATGTAATGGGGCAGGTCACGAGCTCATATTCTGTGCAAACACCTGGTAAGGGTGGCACTTATTGACCACTTCTACACAATCTTTAAAGATCGATGGCCAGAAATATCTCGCTCTCAAAAAATTTTGGGCTATAGAAATCTCGGATAAATGACCACCACAATCCCCTCTGTGGAAATCATCCAGCACAAGCTTAACCTCCTCATGAGTTAAACAATGACGTAAAATGGAATCTACCCCATGGTGGTATAAGGTCTTATCCACTATGAGGTAATTCTTGGATACATGACGTAATCGTCGTCGTTCATCCCATGAGAGGTGAGTGGGGACCTTCAATGTTTGTAAATATATAATAACATCCCCATACCATGGGTCCAAAGTTGAGATTAAAAAGATGTGTTCATCGATAAACGTATCTTTACAAACGATTTCCTCGGATTCGCTTGGGAAATCAGATATAAACTCTGCAAAAATTAACGATTTCTTTGATTTTGTGGAAACAAACTCGAGGTTGAATTCTTGCAAGATGAAAATCCATTTATTATACTTTCCCCCAATCATCCTTTGAGTGAGGACAAATTGAAACGGATTGACATGGGATACAACCAAGGTCTGGCGAAGGAGAATATAATGTCTCAACAATTGAACCGCATGTACGGTAGCTAAGGCAAGCTTCTCAACATGGGAATAATGGATCTCTGTGTCAATAATTTTCTGGCTCAGATAGTATATGACATGCTCTTGGAGCTCCTCATCCTCTTGAGCCAAAACCATACCAATCGTCTCCATGGACGTGGCCACATAAAGTATAAAATCATGGCTATAGTCTGGGGGACTAGTCACCGGGGCCGATGCTAGGGCTCACTTAAGCGCATCAAAGGACTCCTAGGTTCGCTCATCCCAACAAAATGTGGTGTCCTTTTTCAATAGATGCATAAATCCTCTATTCAAATTGGTAAATTTGACAACGAATCTCCGTAAGAATTTTGCCATGCCTTGCAAACATTGAAGATGTCTAATGTTCCTCGAGGGAGACAATTGAAGTATTGCCTCAACCTTCAAAGGGTCGACTCTTATACCCTCCTTGGAAACAATCAACCCTAATAAGCGACCAGACTTCATGCAAAAGATGCACTTGTGAGGATTTAACCTGACCAAATAATGGCAGCACCTTTCAAATACTAATTTCAAATGATAGGAATGACACATTCTCATACAAGAATGAGAATCAAGGTCATCCAAAAATAATTCGATAATCAATTTGAGATCATCGAAGATCAAGGTCATAGCCCACTGAAAAGTGGCTCCGACGTTCTTAAGGACAAAAGGCATTTTCGGATACGCAAAGGTTCTCCAAGGACAAATAAATGTAGTATTATGTTGGTCATCGGGTTTAATTTGTATCTGATTATATCCGAAAAAGTAGTCCATAAAAGAAAATACCTCTCTACCCACACACTCATCCAACATTTGATTTATAAATGGTGTGGGGAAATTATATTTAGGATAGGCATGATTCAAGTCGCGGAAATCAGTGCATATACGGATCGCTCCCTATTTCTTATATATCGGAATAGGATTTGAAACCCACTCCATCAAGGGAATGGGATAGATAAAATCGGCTTTCAATAGTTTCTCTATCTCTACCTTAATCACAGGTGCTTTCGTAGGATTCACTGCATGCAAGCGTTGTCGAATAGGCTTAGCATTTGGATAAGTTTTAATCTCATGTTCAACAATGCGAGGGTCAATACCTAGCATTTCATTGTAATACCAAGCAAAGATATCACGAAATTCTTTAAACAACTTAGTGTATTCTTGAATCTCAGCATGGGAACATTCTGCCCCAATATAGACATTCTCAATCCTGCCAGGATCGCGAGAGATATTGATAGGAATGGTAGGAGATATATTCACCATGTTCCCATTAGCCATCAGACCAGGAGAGCTTAATGGAACCATGGGACTACAAATTCTCTCACTAAGAAAATCCCTAAATTCCTCACGCTCCAAGTGGTCAAGCTCGGGAAGAAAATAAGATCTATGATGCAACTCTTCCCAAGGTGGCTCAACCCTTGACATGGCCTCAATAATCGCTTCATCTGAAGGAAAAACACTATCAAGGAAGTCATGCACATGAGAAGATTGAACTTCCCATGCATGCAGCACATATGGGTCCTCCTCCTTCATCCACGAAGAGGAAGGACTAGGCTCTACAACACATCTAAGATTAGCTTGATAAGTTACCATAGTTGTAGGAAATGGCATGTTCGTCACGATGGGCTCACTCGAAGTATTCGATGTGGGAAGCATCCAAGGATATTCCATATGACTCGTGTGAAAATACACCAATATCACAGATGTTGAAGCCTCACCAGAAATAGACCCTATCATAAGGACAGGTGCGGGACAACTAAAGCTTCCCATAAGGGATGGAAACATTCCCACACCCACACTCCCAGTTGCCGGCTGAGAGTGCTCTACAATCAGGATCAAAGCTCTCGAAGATGCGGTAACCAACAGATTCTTGAATGATGTTTGATGAATATTAACTATATTCCCATTAAATGGAAAGCATATAATGTGAAATAGAGAAGAAGTTGTGGCTTGCATACTGTACATCCAATTCCTACCTAGCAAGAGATTATAGTCAAGGGTTGCATCAACCACCTCAACCTCTATCGCAACGGTCTTTCCTCCCAAATAGACCTTAAGGGAAGGAAGGATCCCTTCCAACCTAAATGATCTCCCATCAAACGCGGTAAACATGGTTTCATATTTAGACAACTCAGGGGAACCTAAACCCTTCCAACACGATAAAGACATCACAGAAGCAGCAGCGCCTTCGTTAATCATAGTGCGCTTGATGGTCATGTTAATAAATTCTACATGAATCAAAAGAGACACATAGTAATGAAAGCAAGGCTGAAGTCCTACGGTTTCAAATTTAATCACAGAGGAAAAATTATCATCATTCACACCAAGGGCATAAAGCAACACCTTCCTTTGCAAAGGACAACTCTGAAGTACTTCTAGTGCAGACATCGCACAATGAGTGTGGCCCAAATCCTCGACAACAGAATAGTTCTAGGTGGCTCAAGCATTAGGATTGTGCCCTGAATGATTAAGGACTCCCTTAGGAATGTGATGTGCAACTTCAGGTTTATCTACAGGTTTTTCAATGCGCAAAGGAGTCCCTGGTGGATTAGGTTCCTTTCCTGGGTTGGGTTGTGGTGAGCCATAGTCCTTCACACAGGTCACAACCTTCGTAGCACACACCATGTTGATGCAACCATGATCACTAACCTCCAACATATCTTGATCACCACCAGACTTATCATGGGTCCTGAAGTTCAAGTTTTGATTGTGAGGTAAAGTGTTGGTCAGCATAGGTGGGCCCTACGCTAAGAATCTCTAGGCTTCATCGATACGAGGGAACAAGTAAGTGAGGTGATCGTCCTTACACAACTTGTAAGAAAATTTAACCTTACATTTAGATTGCTCGCCCCACCCCATCATTTTGGGTGTTCTTGTCATTAGTATTAGCATTTTCATTCCTATTTCCACCCTTACGATTGTTCTTACGCTTATTTTTATTCCTTTCGAGTTGTCGGTTACCCTTCTGGTCCGAGGATTGCACCGAAAGCACACTCGCCATTTGGTGGGCTGGGATGAAGTTGTGGCTTGTCTTCAAGTGGATTGGTTGATTGACACTTGACTGACCTGTTTCACAACTAAAGCCACAGGTTTAGCACTCGCACAACCAACAATTCCATCAGCATGTGGTCCGGGTTTAACTTTGGGGTCGGAACTAGAACATGGAGCATTGGGAATGATATCATATAACAAACTGGATTGAGCATAAATCAAATCCAGTTCTTGCACCCTAAAAATGACTTGTTCCTAAAAATGACGACCTAAGGAATCATTTGAGGAGGAATTCCAACGGTATAAAGGATTTAATCAACCTCTTTTGTCTACGCCAGGATATGGTCCGAGATATGTGTGGCTTTATCCTGCCAAAATGTCCACAAGAGTTCCATACCAATGTCATAACACACTGGTAGCTGGAAGTGGTTAAGAAAATTCATCACTAGGTCATCGAACAAAGTGAATTCCCCCCTAGGTAACTCTATATACCATTTCATGGAAGGCCCTATAAGGGTGCGTTGAAACATCCCTAAATGGATTGAGTCCTCATGTAAGGAATTTGAAGAGCAGCATAGGTGAAACGTTGTAACATGTTCGCTTGGATCCTCTCCAGGTTTTCCCTAGAATTTGGGTATGTATGAGGGAAGCTTAGTAGGGACATCCAGCCAAGCCAGGTCATGAGATACAGGATTGTTCGTCAATCTCGACAAGTCAGGAATATTTAGCGTTGCGAGGAAAGGGAGAATAAGATGAGCAATTCAGTGCACTGCTCCCTGATAGTTTTGATTCACATAGGTATGATTACCATAACCACCATGGCCTTGACCATAGTGCCCTCCTCCCATTTGACTCGTGTAGGGTGGCATTGAAGCACCATAATGTGGTGTACCTTGACTATGTGGGGCTACAAAGCCATAATTAGGAGAGTAAGCGGGTTATTGATACCCATACCCATAAGGTGAATAACCCTATCCATACTGCGTCCCATAATAAGGTCCATAAGTCATCCCATGAGATGTCCCATGAGACACTCTGTAACTATGAATATACATCGTAGAAGTAGGAATATACACTTTGGAAGTAGGAATATATGCTTTGAAATTAGTAACATGACCTATAGAAGTATGAACACGACCTCCCGAAACAACGGGCGGTACTTGAACCTGAGACACAACTGGTCGAGTAACAGTAGTATGGACATGACTCATAGCAACATTCCATCCCAAAGGACCATCTGAATGAGGTGGAGGAATGTTGGGCTAAGGGAAGACCCAGGTTCTTATGCTTTTATCTTTGCACCAACAAATAGACCCACAGTGTTGGCCCTTTCGACAACAACCTGCGAACAGGTTGCAGTCTCACCCAAAACAGCTATGGGCTACCGCAGAATTAGGTTTCTGCAGGAGAAAGAGGGATATTACTGTACCTTTATCCCTAACAAAGAATAATTATGCAATACAGAGCTTTGACAGTCACTTAAATAGCTTCGCAATTTAGATAAAAAGATAGTTTCTTGCTTAACCCTTAACTGGGAATTCACAACGAAGTTAGTACTTAGCAATATATCTTACTTATCATTGACCTACTTATCAAATGCATAAAAAAATAATAGGAGCAAAAGTAAAAAGAGCCACCACAACACAATATGTACATGGTTCACCCCCAGTGTAGGGGCTACGTCCACAGAACTACATTTATATTCAACACTTTACAAAACAATAGTTCTGATCTGCACACTTAGCTACAGATCTTCTCAACAACCCAAAACTGCTCACTTAGCTACAGAACCTTTCTTCCAAAACCCTCTGTGCACTCAGCTGCAGAGGTCATCCACGCACTCAACTGGGACTTAACCTTAAACCCAAAAATAGACCTTAGCTTCAGCGCATCACATCATGTCATCACAAAAATCGTACTTGACTCCTTTACATCAGTGCCTATTTATACAAGTGCACTATTACAATACCATGGGTACTCGGAAACCATGGGACATTTACAAAAAGAGGGGCTTCAACCCAACCCTGAATCCCCTAAGACTATTTTGGACCTCAACTCCGCTTACAAGCTTCCTACCAAAACCGCGGAGTTGCCAAAATTAAGGACCTTCAAGGTTCGAGCCCCAACAGGCCCCTAAGACTCACCAGTGTCCCATCTCGGGACACTCTGCTCCTTTTCTAGTGGAAGAATCTTGTTGGCGAAGATAGTAAATTGCTTGTTGAGGCTACGCATGATATCTTTGGCTACTTACTCCTTCTCCACTATCTCCTGCACTGTTGATGCAGATGCTTCGTTGGCCTTTTCCTACGCAAATGCATCATACTCCTTTAAGACTTTGAGCTGGTTGTCCGCAGCAGTGCTCAACTCCAATGACTCATTAATAAGGGGCTGCACAGAGTTCACCAACAGTGTTTCTTTCCTTCTATAAGACTTAATTTCTTACTGGAGCTCATTTCTATGCTTCACCTTAAGCATCTTCTGCATAGGAGGAAATGTCTTAATTTTTGCTTTTACTACGTCCAGCTCTATCTGTCGTTGCTTGATGGTTTCTTGTAGCTTTTCTACTTCTGGGTTGTCCTGCAAGTTTTCCCAGGTCTCGACACTTTCGTCTAGCATCTTTGATGCACTACTTACAAGATCTGAGATCTTTGTTGTTGAGGCCTGAATATCTCTGTGACGTTGTTCCCTCACCTCTGGTGGACTCTCAGGAATGAGGCAAAGTTGAAGCTCCACAATCTGAGCCTCATGTTCTTCTTTCATCTTCTCTATCTCGCTTCGATACTGTTGCTCATAGTATTTCATCTTGATGATTCTTTGCTCCAATTCTTCTTCAGCCTGCATGTTGAAGTCAGGGAGACTTCGACATGCCTCATCCAATACTCGTGCTAGTGTAGCCTGCCTGTTTTCTGCTTCCCTATTCTTATGTTCAGCTTCTTCCAATTGCGCTATGGGGATCTCACTCTGCTTCATGGAATTCTCTCACTGCATGTGTGAGTAGCTGTCTCATTCTCGGATCTCCTTCATGAGGGCCAATTAACAAAGATGCAGCTCCGCATAGAAAACTTGGTGTAATCTATCTCAACTGTCATTCTCATCTGCGATCGAGATGCTGCATTGGTTATTATAAGGGCTGCACTTGGTACTTTTCCTCTGTTGTTTTTGGTGGGCCATTGTCTCATATCTGGCTACGCGCTTACTGGGGCACTGCTTGCTGCAGTGCCTGTTGCTGTTCTTTCTGCTAACTCCTTCAGTTCTGTAATTCGTTGTGCTACGCTAGTGAGCGCATCAAGATGTGTAGCTACAAACTCTGCCCATTTGTTGGATATAACCTCTGTATACTTTGTCAGAGATTGATCAATCTCTTCAATCGTCAAAGCAGGCTCTTTGACTATATTCTTTCCCTTCGATGCCTTACTTTTCTTTTGGGGATGAGGCTTAGTCACTTCCTCTACTTCGGGAGACTTGCGCTTATCTAGGAGATTGGGGTCTAAGATGGTTTTCACCAATTCTTCTTCTTCTTCATCAGCTCCATCATCTCCACCCTGGTCACCTTCGCTATGTTATGTCTCATCTTGTTCTTTGCTCCCTTCGAGTGGGTCATTCTACTGTGGCTAACTAGGACCTGCCCCCACATCTATTATTGGGGGGACTGGTATGTTGGGCCTTGTTCCTGCATCCTTCATCCATTCAGCTGGCCACTGCTGAACTACTATGAGGATGTCCTCCTAGTTTACCATGTATGGTAATTTCCACCATGCATGTTTTTTATTTGTGTGGGCCTGGATGAAGACATTATGCATGTTAGCCTTGAAGTTGGCCACTCTAGTATACTGAGAGAATAGCTCATTACTAAGCTGCGGTGTTTTCAGGATCTCATATGAAATGTTCATGCATTGAAGGAAAACACGTAGTTCATCATCTGCTGCAAGGCCTTATCCTGTGACACCCAAAGAGATGCATACCTTGCTGCGCCAGGGATCTCCGAAGGCACATCAACAAACTGTGCCTCGGTAGGTTCTCTCCATCCTACTAGTGCAATAAGCAATAAGAACCATTAATAATGAAAGGGTCTACCTTTCTCCTATGCATCGTGGACATCTTCAAGGAATTCTCTAGCGATGTACTCTTCCCATTTGTAACTATAGCCTTCGGCATAGTTCACAGCAATACTGACAATCGGGGCAGGTACTTCATCAGGTCTGCACTTCCGCATTAATTTGCATGCTAGGAGCTCTACGGCGAAGCGAATGCTTTGGTGCCAAATTGTCGAGGTTTGATACCCTCGCTTTCCTTTTGTTAGACCAAAGCGGTCCTTCATGTGCTGCGCCAGCTTCGTATCTCCGTGCTTTGAAACAAATTCAATTCCAGGATCAGGCCCTTCTTTCGGCAAGCCTGTGATCCTATGAATCAGCTGTCCATCAATAGGAATTCTCTGGTTTCCAATCCATAGGTACCCATCATGCACCAATGCCAATAGCTTCTTGACCACCACAGTAACTTGCATGCTGCGACCAAAGTGGGGGACATTCAGCATCTTCAACAAGCCAGCTTGCTCCAAGCCAGTAACCCACTATTTCACTTCTAGTAACGTCGTTCCAGCCTCCGGAAAATGGACGGAGTGTAAGTATTTCCTAGGTGCGAACTACAGAAGATTCCCACAATCATTCGTATCATGGTCTGCATATTTGAGCCGGTCTAATCTTCCAATCAACGTTTTGACCAGCTTCACACCCTGTGGCAGCGAAGGGGTGCATAACGTAAACTTGGTTGTCTGCCAAGGTTGCTGAACTCTTGGTCGAATAGGCGAAAGGTATGGTGGACGCTACGATGCAATGTTCTCATCCTCACCGAAGTCTTGGAAATCTTCAGGTGGGAGTCCTGCTGAACCAAGAGGATTCATCTCAGGATCCTCTGGTGTCTTTCTTGATGGCTTGTGTCTTTCTTCGTTCCACTTAGAGAAAAATTCAGCCTTAAATTTCTTTCTGGTTGATCATGTCTGCATCGGTTGATCTGGTGCTGGGGGATTCTCTTCGCTAGGTGCAGATGTAGGTGGGTTTCTCATAAGGTTCTGCAAACCCCTCTTTCTAAACTCTTTCAGCAATTGCTGGACTTCACGATCAGCTAACATGGACTCAACTCAAGAAAATGCGTAATGCGAAATTCGCAGGCCTGGGTGTCTTCGTATAGAATCCAACAACCAAATATACCATAACTGTGCATTAAAGACACCAAATATGACATAGCGGAGGTATATCTTGTCCAAACGGCACTAGATTTCCCAAAATATCATCATTATAGGCAGTTAATATATTTAACGTACCGACGCCACCAAATCTGATTTTTTCCAATGGTCGCATTTTAAGCTTCGACACACCTTTCTTCTTTGGCACAACCACTAAATTCAGCTTCACCACACTAAGGACCTCCGACACAATATAGACCTTCGACACATCCTGACACAAGCTTCGACACTTCGTAAATTTTCCCACAATCTGCCCCAGCTCTCTGAAAACAACTTCATTATAGTCTAGTACCCAATTTCAACTATTCTTGGTACTTAGACTCTTCTTCTAGCTATTACTTTGGGTTAGGGGGGTACAGGCCCATCCCTGTACTTCTTTAATCTACTCCCATTCACCATGGAGGGAAAAATTTCTCCATTTAATTTAGCTAACTGAACTACACCACCATCGGTAACTTTCTAAACTATGTAATGTCCTTTCCAATGTGTCTTGAACTTACCTGGGAACTTCATGAATTTACTGTCATACAAAAGAACAATATCACCATTCTGAAAATGCTTCTTCTTAATGTGTCTATCATGCCATACTTTTTCTCTATCTTTTTGTACTTGCTGCTAGAAACCTGTAATGAATCTATCTTCTTCTAGTTCCAATATCTTCACCAGCCTTTCATTCAACATGGTTGGATCATCCATCCTTGTGAAGGCAGATATTCTGAGGCTAGGAACAATGTACTCCATGGGAATAACTGCTTCCTACCCATATACCAGCCTAAAAGGTGTATGGCCTGTCAACTTCTTGCAAGTGGCTCTATAAGCCCATAATACTACTGGAATTCTAAGATCCCAATCATTTCTGTTAACATTGCAAACCTTCATCAGAGCATGCTCAAGGATCTTGTTAAAGGCTTCGATAGTTCCATTTGCTTGAGGATGGTAGGCAGTACTCTTCTGATGATATACTTGAAATTCTTCAGTCAAGGCTTCAATAGTCTTATTCAAGAAATGTGATCCTTGATCACTCATAAGAATTCTAGGACACCCAAACCTCGATAAGATATTATCAAATATGAACTTCACAGCTGTAGTAGTGCTACAGTCCTTGACTGGGTGAGCTTTGGCCCAACGAGTAAGGTAATTAGTTGCTGTAATAATGTATCTTGCCCCAGATTTCTTTTCAGGGGGATTGATTGGTCCAACAAAATCAATAGCCCATTTGTCAAATGCTTGTAAAGTTACCTATGGAACCAGAAGCATCTCATCCCTCCTAGATGGTTTGCCTATCCTCTGACAGATATCCCAGCTGTGGCAATACTCTCTTGCATCCTTATGAATGGTAGGCCACCACAATCTAGCTGTCAGAATCTTCTGTGTCGTAGCTTTTCCTGCATAATGGCCTCCTACTGCTCCAGAATGTGCCTCAGCCAAAATCAATGGCTTTTCATGCTCCAGGGCACATCTGCGCAGTATTTCATCTGATCCCATCTTATATATTTGTCCTGCTATCAAGGTAAAGTCAGCTGCTCTAGCCACCAGTTGCTTCTTCTACTGTGTTTTCATCTCAGACGGTGTAAAACCTGTAGACAAGTACTGAACAATATCCTGAAAATACTCATCAACCATCTGGATGGAAAACAACTGGGCATCAGGAAGACCTTCATCCAAACTAGTGGGCTCTTCTCCTGGCTCGAGCCTCAACAAGTGGTCAGGTCCCAGTTTAAGTCTTCCTGGCTTAACTATGATCTGAAAGTCATACTCCTGAAACAAAATCATCCATCTGCATATCCTTCCACCTAACATAGGCTTGTTAACCAAATACTTCAAAGCAGAATGGTCAGTGAACATCTTAAAATGAGATCCTAACAAATAATGTTGAAATTTATGCAAGGCATAAACCATAGCTAGACCTTCTCATTCTGTCATAGTATAATTCTTTTCTGCTGTGGACAATTTTCTACTTGCAAAAGCAATAGGGTGATCAATATTACCTTCACCTGACTAAGCTAATACTACACCTAAAGCAATGGAAGATGCATCGACATGAACATGAAACTCCTTACTCCAGTCAGGGAATACTAAGACAGGGGCAGTTACCATCTTCTCTTTCAAAATATCCAAAATTTCCTGACATTCAGGTGTCCACTCAAACTTAATATCTTTCTTCAATTTCTTTTCCATAGGGGTTGTAATATGAGCATATCCTCTAATGAATTTCCTGTAATATCCAGTATGACCAAGCATAGTGCGAAGTTTCTTAAGGGTGAATCCGCGGACCTGGGTAACACTTTTTGGCAAGCGCATTTCGGCAAAAATAGAAAAACGTACCTTAGTCGAGGGCTTAACAAGTCCTCAACCGAGGTCTTAATATCTCGACCAAGGTTTTATCAAGCCCTCGACCGAGGTTTTTTTCAGCCCTCGACCGAGGTATTTCCTAACCCTCGGTCAAGGTATCAATACCTCGACTGAGGGTTAATAAATACCTCGGTCGAGGTATGGACCTCGATCGAGGTATGGACCTCGGTCGAGGTATAAACCTTGGTCGAGGTCGGTTGTAGTTAAATTGAATTTTTTTGTTAATTTGTTATATATATATAT